>JAIZAY010000058.1:0-188294 GCA_029531755.1 Holothuria leucospilota | reverse complement strand
TTGTTCTTTAATAAAACCATTCGTATTATTTGTATGAAGTACGCTTGGTAACACGTTCCATCCCTCTATGTTAATATACCTTAAATGTTTTTCGCTGTACAAATATTTCAGATTACAATATATATTTATCATTAGAATATAATGCTTCTCTAACAGCTTTATTTTACATTTTTCCCCAAACTTAACTATTTCTACCCGTCTTCCATCTGCAAATAACTCTTTGCAGGCTTCTGACTTCCCAGTAAGGCATTCTCTACAGTAGTCCTCACATTTAAAGTTATCTCCTGGCATGCTTTTCAATAATTAAACTCCTTTCCAAATAAAGAATACACTATAAAAAATTTAATTGTAAAAATTCATGTAATATCTATTTGCTTGTTTCCTCCTTCGTTTCTGGTATGTCCTTAGCTTTGTCTTTGTAATGATATGTTTAAGGTTATGTTTACGAGTTCTTACTTTTGTTGACTTTTTCTACAAGGGGAACCTAAATTTTTAATTTTCCTTTTACTTTGTATAGGCTTTCCCTTGGCTGCCAGTCTCTAGATTATTCAAATTTGCTATCACGTCATGTAAAACTTTGTCACGGGGATTGCTAAATAATTTCGATGATATGTAGTTCCAAAGCCTATTGGAATGCTTAACATAAAAGATGAAAAATTTACTGTTAAAGTGTGGTTGGCTATGTTTTCTGCGTTAATTCTAAGCAGTTTTTAGTGTTCCTTATTACGTTATGTTTTAATTATTTTTGCCTTCGCCTAGGAGCTTGTTAACTTTACGTAAACACAGATAAAAGCAGAAATTCAAACCAAATCGTCGTTTTGACGTGACGTCTTTATATTGGACATCATTTTCGAGGGACCGTGTTATACAAGCAGACGTATGAGCAACATGTAATAGCCATTATTTATGAGAAGCAATACAACTCAATTAAATTTATTGAAATTTATTTCAGTCCTCCTCTTCATCAATAAATGTACATTTTATTAAAGGTAAATAGACTGGGGGCAACTCAGGAAAAGCAACAGTCCCCTTGTGGGAATGAGTTATCCCTTACCAAAAAAGCAAAACAAGTCACAACTACTTAGAAGAAAAGCTTAGAAGATTAAGAAAGGGATAGATTAGCAATAGCAACAATACAATTACACTTAAATGGAAATTTAAACATAATTATGCATTAGTTTGCATTCAGATTTGCATTATGTGATCTTCAAAAATTGGTAAAGGTACTAAAAATACTACTGGAGCCAAGGAGTTTTTCAGGTAACTTATTCCAAATTTTGGGTCCTAGAAAACATATTATGCTGAAAGGCAGTTAAACGACAAAATGGAATGGAGAAATTAATACGAAATGCACGGGGGGAATGGTCGTGGATATTACAAGGTAAAGAAAATAAATTATTAAAAATAGATGGTAGGTTACCACATATCCATTTATACACATATATATAATTATATAAAAGGGATTGCCATTAAATATTGATAAAGTCTTTATTTCTCTGAAGAACTAGTAAGTGCAATAGTTTGCATCCTCATAAGAAATAATACAAATGGCTCTTTTCTGAACGATGTGAAGTGACAACAGCTTACTTGGGTAAGTACCACCCCACACATTACAATAATTTAAATATAGGAAAACTTTTACATTGTAAAATGTGATAAGAATATTTCTTGGTACAAGTTTACAAAGACGATTTAATATACCATTGGTTCACAAAACCTTGTTACAAACATATTGGATGTATCTCTACAAGATAATGTATAGCCCAAGAAATTTAGCCGTACCAGATAGAGTAACAAGGGTACCATTAAAGTTAATACCAGTGATAGTTGCTTCAAAGCCCTTATTAAGGAGTTCTATAAGGAGAGTTTGTGTTTACAAATTAACAGAGTGTGTATTGTGCTGAACTCATCTTTTTTTACAGTTTTAAGAAGCAATCTAAATTGCGGTGGTAGTGAAAAAAATTGGTATCATCAGCATACAAAATAACATGAGGAATCTTATGTAAATTATAGACATTATTGAGAGTTACAGAATGGAAACAATCAGAGAGATAAATCTTGAACCAGGTTAAGGCCGGACCCCGAATCCATAATTATCAAGTTTGCTGAGAATACCATGATGTAGGGTATCAAAATCTTTTGATAAGTCAAGAAATGTCCTTGATACAAAATGGCAGGGCTGGAGGACTCGAGTCCGGACTCGAGGTTGAGTCCGGACTTAAGTCCGCTTTTTTGGACTCGGACTTAAACTTGGACTCGGGCTGTCTGGACTTGGACTTGGACTTGGACTTGGACTCGAAGTCGAGTCCAGCAAGTCCAGCCTTTTTTCATCATATTATTTTTTATTTCATAATTCTCCTAAAAGCAACAGCACTTATCATGTACTAGGGTCTAATTTTCTTTGATATAGCATACAATATACAGGCCTACTGTACTGTAGGTATGAGAGTAAGAGGAGCCTGATACCTGTACCATGACAAGATCTTAGTTTTAGGAAATTTTTTCAGTTCCTTATCATCATCTTCACAACCAATTTAGTTTGATCAGTCATACAGTATGTAAGCTCATCACGAAGCAATTGCATGCATGTGCATACAACACTATGATAATGCTGTGGTAGGTTCAACAAAATGGATTAATTAATGCTGACTCTTTTATGTGTATGTGTGTCTGTCTGTGTGTGAAAATGAGGTGGGAGGGGCGAAGTTGCTGGTAACTATAAACATTTGTCATGATTTCTTTTGGGGCAGAGGTACCAACACGTTAGATTAGATAGATTGGCAAATGCATGATTGAATCCAATAGCATGGCCTACCACAGTAAGCTCCTCTTGAACAGGCTACAGTTTACATTGTGTTGCTTGGGTTAGACCTGTAAAAGGTATCATAAGCTTCAGTGTTAATGGTACTTGCGTGTACATGTATTATTCAATCCCTTTAATCACTTACACTGTGGAGTAGGCTATATATTACTCCTGGCCAAATTGGAAATGGAAATCCAAACCAGTAGTGAATTTTCCACTCTCATATAATTTGTCTTTTGGCTACTGTACCCGATTGTCCCCGTAGATTCATGTGAGAGGGATGGGCTAAGTGGCCACAGATGTTTTGTAGTATTATATAACTATATTGCAGGAGGTCTTTATGCTGCATGCTAATGCTGCATAACAGTGTAGTTATAGTTACCCTTATAGTTAGACTGGTTTTGCATCTAGCCTACTGTACCTTTTGCCTACAGGCTACCCTATTAACTACTGTACTTAAAAATGGCGGAGTAAGGGAATTCGGTCGGTCAATTAGTTAGATGGGGGTTTTAACGACACACCAACACGAATGTGTTATTCGGTGTCAGCTAGATAAAAAGGGTAATGGTGAGGTGAAATCACCTAAAAGGAAAAAAGGATTTGGCAAAATTCAACTAAAATTTCTAGACAAAAGCAAATGTGGGAGTCGTGTCAAAATTTCCTGTGAAGGCTACTTTCTTTGAGAAAGCCCAAAATGAGAGAAGGGTCTGTGTGCTCAAGCAACGTCTTCAGGTTTGGCACAGTGTAATACTTCTGACGAATATGGGAGTATTCATAGCAGTCAACGAGAATGTGACTGACGGTGACAGCACAGTCACAGGGGATACAATATGGTCTCTCATCCCCGTGGAGCAAATACGCATGGGTTAGGTAATTGTGACCTATAAATGTGACCTATGCGGTCAGAGGGGGGCGAGAATGGCCTGTAGGGGCGCTTTGAGATAGGTAGATACCCTATGCCTCAATAAGGTAAAAACCTAAACGGGCGTCGACAGGGGGGCTAAGCTAGTCCGTCAGGGGGCAGGCCCGATGACTATATGGACGCTCCGCCACTGGTACTTAACTTGTTTTACAATTTTGGACTTGGAATCGGATTTGAACTCGACAACATTGGACTCGGACTTGGACTTGGACTCGGGCCCCTCGGACTTGGACTCGGACTTGAACTTATGAACTTGGACTCGGACTTAGACTCGAGCTTGGTGGACTTGACTAGAGCCCTGCAAAATGGTTCTTTTCAAGTGCACAAGTTCATAATTTGGTAAAATGAAGTAAGGCACGAGCAGTTGATCATCTAGGAAGGAAACCAAAATGATAATAAGAGAAAACTTTATATTGATTTAAAAAAAATTATGGATGCGAGAAAACATAAGTTTCTCTAAACTTTAAAAAATTTGGAAGTACCGATATTGGTCCATAGTTAATAACTCGCTCTTTGTCTCCACTTTAATAAATTGGCACAACGCGGAATTCTCCAATAAATTGTTTACAATGTCGTTACTGAAGGATAATTACAAATGAAAACTAAGATATCGGAGAGAGAAATAGAACATATTTGACAACATTAGGGGGATATCGTCGTGTCCAGCAGCAGAATTTTTAATGACATAACAACTGATAACACTTCTTTATTATTTAGTTGCGTTCAGAAACCCAACTAAATAAGAATAAAGATAATAACTGTAAGTAAAAGTACCAATATTGAGAATGTTCTGTTAGGGGCAGGACCAATATTTGTAAAGAATTCATTAAAAGTGTAGGCAATACCATTGGAGTTAGAAATATGATTATTGTTTTCCAGAATATTCCCACTTTTACAAAGGGAGGTATTCCACTAAATGCTAAAATTATAACTTCCCCAAGTCTTCCTAACATTTCCTTTGCAATCCTTAAAGGAATTCATGTAGAAGATATGTTTTAGCATATCTGTCAGTGATGTATAAGGGGATTGCTTCATTAATATTTTTTATATTTCATAAAATGAGGAGGTCATCCAGACCTACCTAAAATTACCTTAACGTTTGTTATGACAAACCAGAGGAAAACAGTTATTGAAATGATTACTAAAAGAGAATGAAATTGTTGTATTCATCACTGGCGTTATTACACTTAAAGACATTCGACCAGTTCTAGCACCAAGCACATTAGAAAGTTGTGTAGCTTATTAGCCGTAATTTTTCTCCTAGTGACAGTATCAGGGTACTTAGTAACAGTTGTTAATATAATATCAGTTATTGTAAAAGTAAGAAAGTGATCGGATAAATCATAGATGAAAATACCAAGAGTATAAAAAATACGATTTGAATCAGACAATACATCCAGAATAGTAGCACTAGTATCAGTTACCCTGGTAGGAAAAGTATGTAGGTCTAAAGTTTACAAACTTGCAAGGTTAGCAAACTCAAACAGGTAGGATCATTCTTGTCCAAAACGTTACAGTTGAAATCAGCCATACCAAACAACAAAATAACTCAATTTCGATTTGCTTAATATGCTGAGAGTGTAATCTAAAACACCAGTGAACATATCATTAAAGAGGCCATGACACGTATATTGGAGTAACGGGAGACAAATTTAGCCTAAAGTACACAAAAAGCTCTTTCCAAAACTGTTTTCATCGCCCTTACAGCCTTGAGCATTAAAAAGAAATTAATGTTTCAAAAAATTGCACCAAAAAATAGACTGTTGAAACTGGGATTTCAAGCCAACACAATAATGACATCATTTTAGGAACACCAGCCTCCGTATACCGAACCTGGCGTACAGCGTAGTACACATACGGTTAAGAGATAGTAATGATTGTAATTCGCGGCATGTCTTGAATTTGAACTTTATTCTGTCTGTTTGGAGAGTGGTGTCGGTCTGTTATATTTTGGGGGCTGTAGTAGGCCCCCTAGGCTATTACTAATTACAAATACTCTTGATTCATAACCAAAGAACGAAAAACCTCGGCAGTGTACTGTTCGGTCTGCAGTAATACATACAGTGAGTGGCTGGCAGCAGCCAGCGAAATACTGTGCACACTCGATCCAGGTAGTTGCAAACAACTCACTGCTCGATCATAGGCTAGTTCCACGATTTCCACTGACACTTGCACGAAAATAACCTAAAGTTCATATTTTGACTGCCTACATAAAACTTTCCAAGCTCAAGTCCCTTCAATTGCTTATGCTCGAATTGTTGTGGTGTTGTAATTTCACCTCACCACTAACACGCTCAAATCGATACGGTTCTATGCATAGGCGTAGGAAGCTTTTCGAGACGGGGGGGGGGCTGAACCTCGTTTCTGATCGACGTCCTGGGGGAGGGTTTTAAGGGGAGGGGTCCCCCTCCCCTTTGGAAAATTTTTCGGTATTTGAGGGTCCTCAGATATAATTTGGTGCAACATTTTGGACAAACTTTTAAGAAAATTACTGCAAATTTTCGACATTTCTTACAGAAGAGACAGATAAGGGTTTTTTGGTCTTGGATCTTGGGGGGCTAAAGTCCCCCCCCCCCGCTTCCTACGCCCGTGGTTCTATGCGCCGTAACGAATTACTCACCCCATCTGCACCACTGACGTCTTGTTCTGTATCGCCTTCGCCTTTCTGATTTCAAATCCAAGAAAACTCACTTTACCGACAGTCCAACATTCCTGTCCGGTCAGGGAGCTGCCATTAGATGGCAACTCCTTGATCCGATATGAAGAACCACTTTCTCTACAAGTTACAACCTGAAACAGTACGGTGCTGGCTCAGATCCGCCATTCCAAAGAAGGAAACTTGATTTCACATGGTACCTACTACGAAACAGTACTGGGGATACATTGTGTAGTATCAGGTATGTTGTATGTTGTGTTCTGTATGCTGTGTACCTATGCTGTTGATTGTGAATGTTTGTACATGCAGCTACTTATCATGACACGAAGACGAAAAACCTACGTGAAATGCATTTATTTGACTAAAACAAATGGTAAGCACGAGAAAAGGGATAACAATTCCAAAATTTACAACTTTTCACGCAGGGTTTACATTGTATCGACCTTGATAACCGGTACAATGGAATGCAAACACTGTATCGAATGTCCGAAGGATACTACGGCAAGCAACGAGCAGTTCCTAAAGTGACGTCACATGACGTAACAAGATTTTGAAAATTTTCGGGAAGAGTAAACTTTTCAAGGCTGGAGGAGGGTGTTCTTTTCCCCAATTTTTGAGCGAAAAAAGATGTTGTAAAAAAACAGAATGGATGATTTTCGTTGTAGAAAACGTATTCCTAAAGATACCAAAGGGTTTAAACCGTTAATTTACACGTTGGCATAGCCACTTTAACAACCTTGGATAAATGAACAGCTCTCTCAAAACGTCCGGTTCTAAGTTGTACCAAATCCATTTAAATGGGTACTGAACCAAAATATGGTCAAATATTTGACCAGCTTTGCCTCATTTTGAACAAAAATGGTTAATTTTAAACCAAACTAGTTAAATATTTGTTTTTTCGTGTAAGTGCCCATTTCATCCGTTTTTTTTTTTTTTTTGTTTTGTTTTTGTTTTTTTTTTTTGTTTAATTTGAGCAGAATGCTTTTAAAGTGAACGTGAGTGCCAGGAGGGGAAATTTCAACATAAATAGACTTAACAATTTCGTATTTAAAATACCCATATCACTTCTTATTTTATAATTTAAAAAGGAAGTCATATACATAGCTACTCCACCACTAAGACTAACTCTAGAACTATGTTCATGTGAATGCACCTCAATATGAAAGGGACTCAGTTTAGTATCACAAGTAGTCAACCATGTTATAGTCATCCCCATTGCGGAAAAGGTTTATTCATCGAAGACAGGGACGTCAATAAGCTACTGAAAGTCTGGTTCAAAGATCTAGCAATAACATGATAGAGACTAAGTTACTATTCCAGGATTACAAAGGTATAGTTTCAAAGAAATTGTTGCTATAGTGTTTGCAAGTTGAGCCTGTGTGGTGTATTTATTAAGATTAGGATCAATATTAGAGAAATAATCATTATCAAGGAAATCGAGACGATAAAAGGCAGTATAATTAGGAGCAAAAAAATGCACATACTTAATGTAACTAACTTGTAAACTACAACCCATCTACCAGTTGAATGAACATCCAAAGATTTAAGGCAGATACAACACAGATGATGCAGAAAACTAAATTCCATAGAGAAGAAAACAAACAAAACAGTCTTAATATCTGAAGGAAACAAAAACTGGAACAAGCTGTAAGCGAAGCACAAGACAACAAATACAAGTTGCAGAAAGTCCAATTAGAATGATTAACTTGAGCGTCAGCCAGTTGATAGTAAGTCTAGGGGGTGTGCCGAAAAAAGGAAGCCCAAGAGCAAACATTGACATAATAACAAGTTGATAACACGTCCGATGAACAGACACGCAAACGCTTATACCGTTCCAGGGTACACTGCATTATCGATAACATCTATACTATACTTATTTACTTACCCAACGAAAATGGAAAAGACAAGCTAATCTAGTGGATAACATATCCGTTCCAGTCTGTACAAGGTTCAGTCAAATTTTCTGTTTACCACTAAAAAGGCAGTATGCTTTCGGTAATCTAAAAGTAACTCTTACTGCCAGCAACTTTGTTTGCACAGAAAACCATAAACGTAAGGAATTAATTTGGATAATGAAGCTTCAATCACACCTTACTGGACTAAACAAAGACCCCGGTCTTCTTAATCAGTACACCTTTCATCAAACACCATAATCCTGCTTTGCTTGTTCATTTAACTTCCAGCGCATTGTTTGTTGCATGTTATTTTCTTCATTAAGTTACTCACTTTGTTACAAGATTTCGCTGCGGAAGGTTCCAGGAAGACCGAAAATTTTTAAAATAAAATTGTATATATATATATATATATATATATATATATATATATATATATATATATATATATATATATATATATATATATACACAATATAAACAAAAAGCGAAGCAAAAAAGATACCTTCATTTCTAACTAGAATTTAATGACTGAACATGTACAAAATATTTCGAGCGTTAACTACTGCTCTTCTTCAGTTGCTAATACAAAGTGGCTGCAAGACCTTATGTAGTACCAGGTGTGACTCTCGCTTGACTGCTCATAAAAGAGAGGTCCGTGTTAAGCCCGGTAATATGGGCATTGAGTCGTATGATGGATTTCAACCCTTGCTTGACCCTTTCCTCGGTGTTTTTAAACTTGCCATACAGGATAATACATTTCAGGTCAGATATCTGGTGAAATGGGGGATTAAAGCGCTCAGCAACTAGGAAGACTGTGTAACAACTGATAATGTAGTCATTGACCGAAAATGTAGTGAAAATTGACCGATAATGTACCACTAACAGATTCAGTGGTGTTTAGTTTTTATGTTCTGGGACTACCTCTTTGCGAAATATCTCCTCTCCGCGCCAACCGTTGGTGGCACTTTGCTTTGACAGTGCCGGCTACCACCCACCCTCTTTAAATTTATACACACATTTGAAAACGAGATGCAAATTAAAGCCATCAGAGGTGTCAATATGCCTTTCTAGGACTACCTTTTTGTCAAATCTTTTCGCTCCACGACAAGTAACTGTGGCGCTCTCCTCCGCTAAGATTATGCCAAGTTACCCACAGTTCTACATCACCACTTGACCACTGGCTTTTTACTATCCACCCTTTTTCAGGTTTACAAAGGTTCACCAACTGTTTAGATGCAATATGAAACCCTCGCAGGTTTCAATTTTGCCGTTCTAGGACTAACTTTTTTCAAGAGTTTCTACACTCCACGCCAATAAAGGTGACCCTATGTTTTTTTTAGTACGTCTAAGCAACTTTAATTGTAAAAAAAAAATTTAAGGGAAGAGGACATCCCCCCTCTTTTTAAACTCTGACCACTGTAACAGAATTCCGGCCCTAGGAAGTCACCCTCCTTGAAATCCTGGATCCACCACTAATTATTATCATTATTAATGTAGCCCCTTTCCCCCAAATTATAATTAAAATGGTAGGGTAGTAACACGGCAAATGATTGTATGCAATTGAAATGTGGTGTGATAACAGATGCATGCCCATATGATATGTACATTAACATGTTGAACGCGCGTGGAGCGCGCGGAAATTTTTGGCTATATTTTTTGGGCAGCCCCCCCCCCCCCCCCCATCAACTTGGGCTCCTATGCCCATGTATAGCACTTGTGTACTGATGTGTTCTTACAATGATCTAACCAACCAACCAAACACTGCAACATTACAACATTATTCGTTACTGTTATGATACATTTATCGGTTAAAAATAAATTTCTACATTATCCGTCAAATGGTAAAACATTATCGGTTAAATTGTTTTCACTACATTATCGGCTTTGATGTGATACATTATCGGTTAAAAAGTTCCTACATTAACGGTCAATTTTTACTACATTATCAGTTAGTGATACATTATCGGTCAATTTTTACTACATTAGCAGTTAGTGATACATTATCGGTCAAATACTACATTATCGGTTGTAACAGCCTGGACTATTAGTACGTATGCTCTGTTTGTGGTTATTAAACGGTTGTCTAAATCTGGTACCTGTTTCACCAACAGAAGTAGCCCTGGGAAATTTCGCACAATACAAGAGAAAGACCACAATGTCAGAGTCGCAATTAAAACACCCTGGCCCCAGAATGATGTTGGAGGCCTGGTGGAGGTAAGAAGGTGAAGTTCAAGGTGTCCACAAACAAGACATCTTGTTTTTTTGCATGGAGTATTGCCACTAATTGACTGTAGATCGGTAGGGGGAGGGAAGTACGATCCAAGAAGGACCTGATGTTACGTGGTTGACGGTAAGCAACTACCTGTGGTTCATTGAAAATGTTTGATAGTGAGGGGTCTCGGGTATGCCAGAAGACTATGTTTTTTCAAGGAGAGTACCCGTTTGAGGTGATAATTCAATAAATGGTAGGGGTAACCTCTGTCAAGGAAAAAATAAGGAGGTTCGGTGACCTTACGAATGAACAGGTGGTCACGTGAGCAGATACGGCGATACCTTAGAAATTGACTATATGCAATTGACTCCTTGGTTTGACGAGGATGAAAACTGTTAAAGTAAGGGTATTCCTTCACTTTAATAGTTTATTTGTAGACAATGGCATTTTTTATATCGTGTGCATTCATTGTCACGATATTACAACTGTGAGTAGTGTAAGTGCTGTAACACTGTTTGTCATCCGTACACCGCGGTTTCGTTAAGGCGATAAGAACAATAAAATACATTAGCATGTATTTTACCTTTGCGTATTGAGACATACATATGCATTATTTCAATGGCTCCTAAACAGTGCGTGTTAACGGATACATGTAGATAATTTGGTATACAACGAAGAAATTGCATGTACATTGTGTCCGTAATAGAACGTAACCATCATTTAAGTATACCCATAGAAACAGCGTTTGCAAATGTTGAAGTGCACCTAAAGTCTGAAATTTCAAAAATATATGTTACAAAGCTTGGAATATGCATCCAAATGGTCTAACTCCCATCTTCACCGGACATTCCTAAGCTGAGATATAAATTTTTGAAGCTCATTCATTTAATTTAAAATGGTAGATTGCCCAACATGTGAGATGTCATTCAATGTCAGTCTATGTTTCAAGGTCATATAAACATATTAATTTCAAAAGGAAGAAAAGCAGGTAATGTGAGTTGTACGAGAAGGACATCACATGTCATTGCGCAATTGACTATTTCAAATTAAGTGTATAATTTTCAATATTTTTATCTCAGCCACAGATTAAGCCATGAAAATGGGAGTTGGATGAATGAAATTCATTTTAAAACCTCTAAAAAATATATTTCTGTAATTCTAGACTTGAGGGCAACTTTAAGGGGAAACGATTTCCCCCTATTTACAATTTACCCCTAATGTTGGTTTATATCATACTATTTTCCCTCATCGTGCAAATTAGATATATATATATATATATATATATATTTCCCTAAATGGTCACTTTATTGATGTAGAATAAAAAAAAATTCTACATCAGGTTTCTGAAGAGTGAGGACCTGTTCAAATTGGCCCTTACGAAACAGTACTGTAAAGCTGTCTTGTAGTAACCCAGTTACAACCTTTCAATATTTTAGCTCCCTTTACAGGTTGAGCACTTTACCATTGACTGGTTAACACCTTTTACGATTATATATATGTGTATATATATATATATATATATATATATATATATATATCAAATTAGAGAATCAATTAACTGTCTCTCCAAAAATGTCATTTATCTCATCTACTGCAATCTGTGTGGAACGCAGTACGTAGGGGAATCTAAATACTCACTAAGGATGAGAATGACACAGCACAGGTCAGCAATTAAAACCAAAAAGGTTGAACAACCTGTAGCTAACCAATTCAATTTACCACGTCATTCGGCAGACAATTTACGAGTCATTGCCTTTGAACAAAACAGTTCATGGAACAACAGAAGCCGAAAACGAAAGGAACATTTCTGGATAGGTATGCCACAGACGATGACGCCTTCCGGCTTGAATATCCGAAGCGACCTACCAGCATTGTGAAGGGACTACACTCCAGGCCTAAGTAACTCAAGCCTTTTTCAATAGGCTTATACAAACTACTTCTCTCAATGCTCTCAAAAATGATAGTCCTAATTGACTTATCAGTGGGGCTCTTTGTCCTCACAATTTAAAAGATGTAAGCAGACCCGTAGCCAGGAATTCTTACATAGGGGGGCACCGAAGAAGATATTCTTACATTTGTAGACAGTAGAGCCACCATATGATTACAGTTTGCGGGAACTACAGGGGATGATATCTCAAGCGTACCACAGACAGCTTAAAGGTATCGGTTTTACGTGTGCACATACGTGCGAAGCGCGCGAAAATTTCACTCTTGTGATGGACATTTTCGCCTCCTTTTGCAATACAAAGACGTGGAAAGTCTCCACAAGTGAAGGGAACAAGACTATGATCACGATGATGCTTCTTCAGCTTCGCAAGCGCAGGTGAAGAGTTGAGTACTTTGCGAACGGCGAGGGGACCAGGAGCTGCCATTAGGCAGTCTTGGTGTGGTCCAGTATGATTTTGTTAGGCACCCAGAGAGAAATTCCCCAAATGTCTGAAGAAATAGCAAAATGGGAACACTAACATGGAGCTTTGAGCAGGACTTTGAATGACAGTGAGAGCACACCAATCTCTTCACAGTTCACAATTCAGATGGTCATTATCGTATTTCTACTTTGAACGAAATTTAGCATGAACAGAAAAAATAAATTTTGGAATAAATTTGGGTACGATTAAATTTAGCTTCAAACCATATAGTCATCGCGTTACGAATGTTACTCAAGTTACTAGATTACTACATGAAAACCCCTTGATACCCAGCATCTAAGTTTGAGCCTTCACCTAGCTTTGGCTAGAATAGTTCACTGGAATTTTTATGCTAATAATGTTCATAGGCGATATAACTTCGCTTGTGAGAATTGCGCGCGAAGCGCGCCGAAATTTTGCAGGAAAATTGTTACCACGGTAAAACCTGCATACAGACTCAGCAAAAGCTGGTGAAAAGATAAGCCCGACGACGGGACGAAGCTCCCCTAAGGGGTCCATCAACCCGAAGCCCCGCTAGAAGCAATGGGTTACAGAAAGGATGCCGAACGCGAAATTTTTGGCGCGCGACGAAAAATTTGGGATTCTGTTGACGAAAAATTAAAAATATTTGGTTCTTATTAAGGAAAATTAGAAACTTTGGGTTTCTATGGAAGAATCTGCCCTGCTCGTCCTAGACAGTTCCAGTTCTCCCGACTAAGTTACTCCTTCCAAAACTGTATTGAGCCCCTTCTTGTGCAGACACCCTTGTGCAGACACAAACCTAGTTTATTGCTTAAGGTCATATCCTGATGGGCATACAAGGCCATAATATGTAATCACAACATTCTTTGCACATGCTGTGTAATGTGAGCTACTCTGCATCTTTTGACTTTGATGTCAATCAAAGAGCATTCACCACTGACCAATTGAGAATTTTGCTTTCTCTCAACCAAAATGTATGTGGGGTGATGTGTGTCTGTCTTTAAGAGCAAAACCAAGACGCCGGGCGACTGGTCGCGGGGCGACCTTCCACCACCCCTGGACATTGAGACACTTTACGTTTCTTACAAAATATGTTTATCATGATGTTGAGTCTGAATTAAGAATCTTCCTGATCATAAGAGAAAGAGGATAGAACTTCTCATGGATTCAATTTTGTGTTTTTCCGGGAATCACGCCTACACGAAAGAACAATAGCCTAATTGTGGAACCTTTACCTTTATATAAAGCCAACATATCTGAAACCGGTGTTAAAGCCATATGTAACTGAAGATGAAAGCGCGCATAGCGCGCGAAAATTTTTTAATTGTATAACAAAAACGTTACAGAAAGCAAAATACGTTCATTATTTAACGACTTTTGGGATCATTTTTAGTCAAAAATCGCCTGGTGTAATACCAGAGCCATCGTTTACACGGTATTAAAATTTTATTTTCGATCAATTTTCAATATGGTGGGGCACAGTGGTCCGCACGGGGGGCACGGCCCCCCGTGCCCCGGCCTGGCTACGGGCCTGGCTGTAAGTTTCGTACGCTCCTTGTCACTCTTGTGATCAAGCACTGAAGAAGAGCTAGTATTGCTCGAAAGCTTTGTTAAAATCTTTTATGGCTGTTTTATTTACAACTTTTCAAGCCTCTACTGCTGTTACGTATCTCTTTCGAGACCCAGTATATATATATATATATATATATATATATATATATAAATATAATATATATATATATATATATATATATATATATATATATATATATATATATATATATATATATATATATATATATATATATATATATATATATATATATATATATATATATATATATATATATATATATCTATATATATATATATATATATACAGACACCAACAGCCCTCAGTAACAGACACCAACCAGCCCTCATGATCAGAATTTGCTTTTCCAACTAGGTCTGACCACTTTGGCGATACCAAAATAATAGTCCAACAGGAGGACATTGAACCAAATGAAGCGTGTAAGCCGCCTTCCCACTCCTAAGACCAGGTGAGACCTTCATCCTTATTAGGAAATAGACTTGAAAAATTGTAATATTCTAGTCCTCTTTCGACTGTCCCTAATACCATAGGCTCGGTGTTGGGACATCAGGAGGCCGGCAGCCTAAAGAGCCAACCCCTTGCTGAGACTGACCTTTTGAATGAGTCGGGGTGGCCCTCCATTGAATCAAACCAATCTGTCCCGGGGGTAGTTCCCTCAGTGGAGGTTCTGGGACAGACGGCTCAGCGACCGGCTCGGTGGACTCCACAGATAACAGGGCCGAGCAGGACCTCGAGCGTCAGGACAGCTGAAGGTCTTCTTACATGTCTGTTAGAGCGTTAAACGACACACACTAAAAGGTTTTATACACAACTTAAATAAGTAATAATATTGACACACAGTGAATAATAATCAAACAATGACGCAATCTGAGCATGGGCAAACGAAGAGAGCCAAACGAAAACACGTTTGCTCTCGTCAAAGACATGAACTGAATCTTTTACTAGTTTAACTCTACCTCCATACCGCAGATTCCTCTCCGTGTACCTTATATCAACCGGTTTGGACGTGCTCAGTTTTAGTGTGTTTTCTTTACTTCTATTTCGTTGTTTTTCATGTTTGCCACCTGATGAAGGATTTATACCCGAAACGCCGTTGCATTTTCTACAAACTTTTAAGCACATCTTACTACTTTTATCGACCTTCACATTTCTATAGTGTAGGCAGCACTTATAACTATATGATATATATATATATATATATATATATATGAATAAGTAGACATTTTAAGGGTCCTAAATACACAATTGAAAAGATCAATAATGTTGGACCTGAGCCCAAGGCCTCTATTGGTCAGGCAACCTGGAATTTGAAAATTGCCTGAAGTATAAACGATAGATTTAGTGCAATTTTAGCTTTAAATTGATACAGAAATATGGTTGTGGAAACGCAACTTACATTTTCACTGGTCCAGAATAGTTGCGCCCAACCAAAGTGGCTGCTAATATCGCAATGGAAATAGTACTAATCATCACCCACATTCTTATTCTCATACTCATGTCCATCCTCATCTCTATCGTCAACGTCTTCGTCATCTCACGAAAAAGAAGGCAACGATGACATTCACGACGACAATGACGATAAAAGTAACGTTTTTTACATTATGAAGACTCTGGCAAGAGGTGTTTCAGGCGCTTTACGAGTAGTGAATGTGGAAAAGCTAGGTTACAGATTTTGCGATGAAAACATTTTTGAAACAGGCCTTACTTAAAAGGGGGATTCCAAAAACATTATTCAAGAAGGTGGAAGTTCCCTTAACAGAGTGTGAAAATAGAAAACTATAGTTACTGAAAGATTTTATATGTGATACTGAAACTGATTTTAAAATTGATAGATAGATTATCTTGCTGATGTAACAGTATGTTAAGGTTGGTTGACAAGTTTTGACATGGTCAAAAAACTAGAATAAGCACTTTGTAGTCAATGCGAATCCGGTAGTTCGCCATCCACCATTGAAGTTACAGGGAAAAAACTTCCCCTCTGAACTATACAAGAAACCGTTCTCTGGATCTTTTGCAATCCCTAATTTTGTGAGGTAGCCAACAGTAATCGGAAGAAAATTGCTTTAGCCAAGCTGAACATTAACTACTTAGCACTACTGGAAAAGGCTTAGTTGTTCTTATATGAGATCATGTTGTATCTGAATTGTAGAACAAATTATTAAAATCATAATTCTGTCATGTTAATGGAAAGCAATGTCAATAATAGCTAATTGGCATGAGTACGGTTACTTCGAAACGGTCGCAGGCGGCCGGGGAGGGGGTCTTGCTTTGTTGTCACCATTTAATATTCTGGACATAATACAGGTAATAGTTGTTACAACCGATAATGTAAAAATGAACCGATAATGTAAAAACGACCGATAATGTAAAAAGAAATTACCGATAATGTAAAAAACTCTTTGAACCGATAATGTGAAAAAAATTACCGATAATGTAAAAACGCTCGTCTGCCGATAATGTAAAAAAACTTGACCGATAATGTAAAAACTGTTCTGACGACAATTCCATATGGTCCTACCATGATCGTCCGCAGAAAAAAATTCGGGGGGCAAAGTTTTAGGGGGGCCAACTTTTTTCATGGGAAATATTTTACTCCCAGAAAAGATTTTAGATGCTAATTCAAACAGTGTTGACAAAGGCATAACCAGGAATTTGTCATGGGGGTGGAGCCCATAGACAGACTCTCAGCGCTCCGCGCCACCGTGAGTTGGCGCGGAGTGAAAGAAAATTTTGGCCCAAAATGCTTCCCAGATCGCTGGTAATGGCACTTCCAAGGCCTATTGACGGCATATAAAAAGGGAAAACACTAGCAATATCGTAAATATAAACTTTAAAAAATACCAAAAATATACTCGGGGGGGGGGGCTGCTAAATGTTGATATTTTTATTCAACTCCTGTGTTGAGAGTAGAAATTCACACTGAGTGAACTGTAAAGAAATGTTGATGTTATATTTTCTTCGTTTTTTTTTTCTTTAAATTTTTCTTCGTTTTTTCAAGTTTTTGATTTTCCAGGAGGCAAGTGCCCCCCTTGCCCCCCCTCCGGACGCCCATGGGTCCTACGTACATGTGTGTATGTCTGTGTGTACGTAGGTAGGTAGGGGTGTATGCAGGTAGGTAGCAAACTTTTTATCGATAATGCAAAAGCTCTTCTAACGTCAATATCCCACGGTCCTACGTACTTGTGTGTACATATGTGTGTATGTAGGTCGGCCGGTAGGCCTGCCGTCCTACAGGCGGTGGGGGTAGATAGTCGGTTTGTGCGTGTATGCGTATGAGCGCATGCCGCCTAAGTGAGTTTTTGAGTGAATTTAAATGGGGCACAAAAGTAACAGTGTATTTGTGATTGTAAACCAACAAAATAAAGACGTGGGGTCCCTAACCCACTATACTCAACATACATACCTAATACGTTGTGTGTGAGTAGCCTACGTGGTTTATGACTGGGTATCGGAATTCTTTCTTGTTGTTCGCGAAGGAGAATGGATGACTTGAAACGCCAGGAAAGCATTGTCTGATCGGACAGGTTACTCGTGATATGAGTGTCCTATTATATATATATATATATATATATATATATATATATATATATATATATAAATATATATATATATATATATATATATATATATATATATATATATATAAATATAATGTAACAGATATCCACGTATGCTCCATAAATTATATAGGCGATGATAAATAGTGTAATACACCGGGATGACATAATAAGAGCACGATACATATATGTATATAGATATATACGTGTATATTTCAGGCACGCCTGTGCCCTTCAGCACAAATAATGAAGTGAAGTGGCTATATACAATGGAAAAGTATACATGTAGTACAGTGAACGTAAAGTAAAAGCCCAGACGGTCACGCTTCACCACGAATGGCAAAGGAAAAATCACTGAGTGCACCTAAATCCAAGTTTAATCCATTGTTGTAGGTGTTAAGCTTGATAATCCACTTACTCTCTGACCTAAGTCCATTGTTGACGGGGAGCCTGGAGGAAGTGAGCAGGGATTTTAGATTTGGAGGTTGCCTACGGGACAAGAGAGGGGGTCCTTAAACAAGGAGACTTTAAGGACCCCCCTCTCATGTCCCGTAGGCAACCTCCAAACCTAAAATCCCTGCTCACTTCCTCCAGACTCCCCGTGATGCCTGGTACTGGCAATCAGAAATGCGGCAAACCTAGATGTCAGGTATGTATTTTTTAATTACTGACCCTTGTTTCACCCCTCCTGGTACCAAATGCCGCATCCAGCCCGGTCATTTCACTTGTGATACCCCTAATGTTGTATATTTGATTTGCTGTAATAAATGTGAAAATGGTAACTATGTTGGACAAACTGGTTCGAAATTCAGACTTAGATTTAATAATCACAAAATGACAATTAGTTTTCCAGTTGCCAAGCATTTCAGTGAACACAATCATAACTTATCCAATCTCAAGTGTGTCCTGTTAGGCTCGAATTACCGCACGCTCAACAATAGACTTAGGTCCGAGAGTAAGTGGATTATCAAGCTTAACACCTACAACAATGGATTAAACTTGGATTTAGGGGCACTCAGTGATTTTTCCTTTGCCATTCGTGGTGAAGCGTGACCGTCTGGGCTTTTACTTTACGTTCACTGTACTACATGTATACTTTTCCATTGTATATAGCCACTTCACTTCATTATTTGTGCTGAAGAAGGGCACAGGCGTGCCTGAAATATACACGTATATATCTATATACATATATGTATCGTGCTCTTATTATGTCATCCCGGTGTATTACACTATTTATTATCGCCTATATATATATATATATATATATATATATATATATATAGGTCGAACGTGGTAAGGTCGACTGTAAATGTAGGTCGAAGTGTTAGTAAATGATTCGATCTGAATCTTTCATTCAGATCGAATCATTTACTAACTCTTCGACCTATATATATATATATATATATATATATATATATATATATATATATATATATATATATATATATATATATATATATATATATATATATTAGTGTTTTCACGGGCAACCCAGATACCCAGGTACCCGCCCGTGGTTCTGTTGCCCAGTTCCAAATTTTCTACCAGACTCCTTAAAAAATGTTGCATGAGAAAAAAATCATTCCCTATTAGACAGAGACTAAAAAAATCACAAAATTAAACATTCCAGAGTTGTTTTAACTTCTTAACCGTGCATAGGAAATGAATCTGATATCCTCACGCAGTCTTTTCATGCTTTTCTACAAAGCTCATATCCTTCCACTGCCAGCTTGCGCTAACGTCATGCAACCACACTAAAGCTCGTGCAGTACTATGTTTTGAGCTAGCTACGGGCCCATTCCCCAAGTGAAACATTAATATCTTTGAAAAACATCACAAGGTCATTACGTAGGTCACAAGGTCATTACGTAGTAGCTTGTTGACAAGCTTCTGGTCAACCATTGGCTGCTTAATATCGGATGGTGAAAAACGAAACCGAAAAACCTACGTTTGCTAGCCCAAATAGCTGTGAAAATGTTTCCCAAAATTTAAATCAGTTTAGCCCTTCAAATGTTTCGTAAAAAGTTGGAATTTTCCTTTAAGCTCTAAAAACATCTGCACCAATACATAGTTGCAATGAAATTACATTCACAATCTTTTGGCTCACTGTGTTTGCGAGTAAGCCAGGTGAGTATGCGATCAATTACAGTCGCTTCAGCGCATAGGCCTGACGATACATGAAAACATTCAACATATAGCCTAGCCTAACAAGAAATCGAACAGCCTAAACTAGGCCTAGGGTATACCCCACACTTTAGGAAACACCTCGAGTATACCAAAGTTGATTCCAAAGCTTAAATTTGTCACAATAATGCAGAATCAACCCTGTTTCATGTGTGGTGTACTACGATTAGATTTTTCCTACTGTAAATATTCACGAAAAGTAATGGACCGCGCTTTACTATTAAAACAAGTGAGCAATAAAATGGTGATCTTGCGAAAGTTTTGATCGATTAAAGGCTGCCCAAATTCATCAGCAGGGATTGAGGCTACGTACTGACGTCCTGCTGCAAGCATAGAGACTCCCGCAAAAGGCAGTACTAGTAGTATGCATCAGCAGTATGAACTGGGTTTACGTGGTAAACAAATGCTTGAATGTATGCTACTGTACATGCAGGCAGAGCATCTAGGGAAATGTTAAACTAGCTACACTGTAGGTATCGGCGGCATGTCTGCTTACTGATAACATATATAAGTAACGGTACGCAACACACGAAGCTTCCCAAGGAAAGAAGTTCCGCAAGATGCAAGTAGCACGTGCATAAAATGAAACCGTTAGAATTGATAGCCGTTTGATTGATTGAATTTACTTGCTTAAAAGTCTCAACAGCTTTGAAATTGGCTTGCTTTTAGTGTCAGAAAATGTCCCTTGAATCGATCCGAGGAAGTTATTGGACCTGAATATAAAGTAATCAGTTTCTTTAATTGATTTTCTTATTGTTTCTTTTATAGGGAATTTGGAAACGGTAATTTTTTAGTAACAATTTGAGTCTGCTTGAAATAATCACTACCTCTCTATGCCCAGGTTTACATATCAAGTCTGTCACTGTGCAAATCACAAGTGAGGAACATTCGAGTTACAGTATAATGTCGGATACCCGGGTTCCCGACGGGTATGAGCAGGGTCATATGTTTGGGGGTGTGAAGGTCCCAAATTCCGACTGGATGGATGTTTTTTCCAACTGAATGGTGGTGCGCAAATTGCACCATTTTTATGCACCCTGCGTTTACATACAGCAGTGGGGATCCTTCTTTTGTCACTACATAAAGGTGCCGTCGTGGGGGAGGGGTGCCCCTCCCCTTTGAGAAATTTTTTTAATTTAAGGTTGCTTAGATGCGAAATGGTGCTATCTTTGGGATACTTTTGGAGCTGATCATATATGGCTAGAAAATGTCCATAATTAAGTGAATTCTATTTTTTCCAACTGGTTTGGGTTTGATTCTTTTTCCAAATGAGTGGCGGCCTCTAAATTGCACCTTCGTTTTTTATGAGCCTTGCGTTTGTATACATCATTGGGATCCTTCCTTTGTCACTACATAAAGGTGCCGTCGTGGAGGAGGGGCCTAAGGGGAGGGGTGTCCCCCTCCTCTCTGAGAAATTTTTGTTAAGGTAAGGTTGCTTAGATGCAAAATGGTGCTATCTTTGGGATACGTTTGGAACTGATCATGTATGGCTGGAAAATTCCATATTAATTTAGTGAATACTAAGATTTGGTTAGGTGAAAGCAGAAATAGTACTGCACTATGGTGAGCCAACACAAGCAAATTGTGCACTTTTGGGGAAAAGCATGAAACTTGGCACAGAGGTAGCTTTTTACATGCTTATTAACTTGTAGGTAAGTACCATTTCGATTTTTGACCGTAAATCCAAAATGGCCGCCAAATTCAAAATGGCCGCCATTATTACAGTAATTTGGTTTATTTTAGGAACATATAACCCACAATGTGCTTGGAATTGGCTGAATATAATCCTCAATACAGTACCTGACATATCTGATCAAATTCAAGAAGACAGGATATTCTAAAATCCAAGATGGCCACCAAATTTAAAATGGCTGCCATAAATACAATTATCACAGTAATTTTGTTAATTGTAAAAGCATATTAGCTACAATGTTGTTAAAAGTGGCAAAATGTATACCTGAATGCCTGATGTGTCATATTTGATCGAATCTAAGTGAATAGGGGACTCGAAAATTCAAAATGGCTACCGGGTGCTAACAGCAGATCCCTTTCATGTCAAAGGAATTTACTTGGCATAAACTTCAGTTTCAGATTCTCATTTTGTGTTTATTTCTATTGCTTTACTGTACTAGATTACTAAGTAAATAAATTAAAATCCAGTATGGTGGATTAATTCAAAATGGCAGACTGCAATTGAAGACCCTTTTTAGAAGGTTAATAACATATATACTGCCTTCCATGAGAAAACAGGCCAACTAAAACTATTTGAACTTTGATTATTTGAAGCCATTTGTAATTGACAATCTAAGTATGTTCTTTGCTCTCACTGTTTCGAAATTTTTCTAGAAGTTTCAACTCTTTCATTTGTATAGCTAAATGTTTAAAATAGGTGTCTTGATATATAAAATTCATGTGTATGCCAATATTATGCGGCTATAATCCAAATGGAATTGCAGAGGACTTAGATCAAATTACGAGGAGATCAAGTGCTTCATAGCAGACTGGTCACCTTAAGTAATATGCCTGCAGGAGACTTTTCTTCGAGACACAGACCACTTCACCTTCAAAGGGTATGACATGTATAATAAAACTTCTGTATCTCCCATTGACAATACGGCAATTGGGGGATCAACGATATTGGTCAAACAAACAGTGCCACACTCCACCGTCCATCTGAACACTAACTTGCAAGCTGTCGCTATTCAAGTTACACTAAACCACACCATTACTGTGTGTTCTGTGTACATTCCACCGAGATATAATCTGAAACGAGATGATCTAGACATGCTGGTCAACCAGCTGCCCACCCCATTTCTACTTCTTGGAGATTTCAGTGCAAACAGTGACATGTGGGGCCGTACAAACACTTACCAGTTGGGTGGATTGATTGAGTCTGTGTTGCTATGTCACATCTATGTCTTTTGAATGACGGGTCCTGTACCTACAATCAGCCGGCCTCTAGATCTCGTTCGGAAATTGATCTTTCAATCTGCTCCCCGGAAATTCTGATGAACCTTCAGTGGAGGTCTACGATGACCAATGTGGAAGTGACCATTACCCCATTTTAATCGATACTGTCTGCCCAATGCCCAAAGGGAGAGTCCCCAGGTGGCAGCTTCGAAAGGCTAACTGGTCTGAATTTAGTGATCTTTGCAGCAACATCATTGTCAAGGACGATTTTGCCAGTGTAGAAAACCCGATCTCCCGTTCACAGAATTATTGGTAAACATTGCTACCAAAACTATTCCTATGTCCTCTGCAAATCCACGTAGTAAATACAAGCCGTGGTTCAACACGGATTGTGCAGAAGCGATCAAAGATATCAAAAAAGCCCTTAGTATTTTCAAGAAATTCCCTAGTAGTGTTCATCTCAGGAATTATCTTAATACCCGCGCCAAAGCACGGCGCATCATCAAAACCAGCAAACGCGAGTAATGGAAATAGTACATTTCTAAACTAAACTCCTCTACCCCACTCAGAAAAGTATGGGACATGGTCAGAAAGATCAGTGGCAAGCAGTTCAATTCCACCGTTCAACACATGACCAAACCAGACGGTAGCAAATGCAAAGAAGCAGCAGATGTTGACAATTTGCTTGCAGATGAGTTTGAATCAAACTCCTCAAGCAATCACTATCCACAAGCATTCCAGACATTCCAGTATACCGCCGAAAAACAAGAAGTGAACTTCAGTTCGGATAACTCTGAGGACTACAACAGCCTCTTTAACATCAAGGAACTTTGCATTGCTCTCGCGAGGAGCAATGACACTGACACTGGTCCATATGAAGTTCACTACCAGTTCTTAAAACACGTTCCAGACAACTCCTTACTGGTTTTACTAGATATTTTCAATAGTATATGGGTAAATGGCAATTTTCCAACTGTTTGCCGGGAAGCCACCATCATTCCCATCACTAAGCCGGGCAAGGACCCAACCAAGGCTACAAACTATTTTGTTAGCTAGTTGCCTGTGCAAGACGTTTGAACGAATTATTAATGCCCGTCTGGTTTGGTTCCTTGAAACCAGCGAGCTGACAACTAGTTTTCAAAGTGGCTTTCGACCTGGCCACAATGCCACTGACCAACTCATCCGCCTGGAGTCTACAGGTCGTGACGGATTTGTTCGCGGACACCATGTCGTATTGGTGCTTTTCGACCCAGAGAAGGCATATGATACAACTTGCAAATATGGTATCCTAAAGGACTTATGCAGTGCGGGTCTAAGGAGCAGAATGCCACTTTTCATTCAAAACTTCGAAAGATCGTGTGTTTCGTGTCCGTGTAGGGAGGATATTGTCCGAGTTACGTAATCAGGAGATGGGTGTTCCTCAAGGCAGCATCCTGTCAGTTATTCTTTTTATTACGAAAATAAACAGCATCGCTAATGTGGTGAACACTGGAATTGAGAATTCTTTGTTTGTGGATAACTTTTCTATTGCCTGTTCCTCAAGGAACATGAGGTCTATAAAGAGACTGATGCAAAACTGCCTCAATAAGATCCAACACTGGGCTGACGAGAATGGATTCTGTTTTTCACAGACAAAGACTGTTTGCATACACTTTTGCAATAGGAGAGGTGCTCATTGCGACCCGGACCTGAATTTGAACGGTGTTCACATCCCAGTTGTTCCCCAGACTAAGTTCCTAGGCCTAATACTCGACAATAAGGTCAACTTCAAAGCCCATATCAACCATCTGAGGAGGAAGTGCCAAGGAGCTCTGAACCTGTTGAAGGTCGTCTCAAAGATGGACTGGGGCGCTGACCGTCCTGTTTTGCTTCGCTTCTACAGATCACTTGTTAGGTCCAAACTTGATTATGGTTGTGTTGTTTACAGCTCAGCACGTGATTCATACCTCAGAAAACTGCTCCCTATCCATACCCAAGGTCTTCGAATCTGCCTGGGAGCTTTCCGTACGTCTCCAATGTAGAGTATCTACATCGAAGCGAATGAGCCACCCCTTCAGATAAGATGGGAGAAATTGTCACTCCCACTTGCCATCAAACTGAGGAGCCACAGACACAACCCGACCTTTGAGACGGCCTTCAACCAAAGGTTTAGTAACATTTATCTCGCAAAACCAACAGTTATTTCAACCATTTGCTACTCGCATTAAGAAAGCACTATCAAAGGTGTGTACCAACCCCGATTTTGTAGTGCAGTCTACCTTCTTGATCACTCCTCCCTGGAAGTTAGTCGAGCCAGTTATTGACCTTAGTTTGAGGAAGGATCTAAAGAACTCAACAAATGAACTCCGTGCCAGGGAGCTGGAAGAGAGCTGGGACATTAGTACCGTCGCTATCATGCAATCTATACCGACGGTTCCAAAGCCACGAACAGGGTTGCAGCGGCAGCAACAGGCCAAGATGCATTCTTGCAAGTCAGACTACCGGATGATGCATCAATATTTACTGCCGAACTCCAGGCACTAAGATGGCATTCGATCTGATCGAAAACTCGGACAGCCACCAGTTCATTGTGACAGACTCACTATCCAGACTTATGGCACTTAAAGGCCATGAGCAAAAACACCCTTGTGTAATAGCTCTCCGTGAAGCTTACTCCAGTTTGGTGGGACTACAGAAATCAGTTGTGCTTGCGTGGGTTACCAGTCACGTGGGCATACGCGGAAATGAAAAGGTCGACGCACTAGCTAAAGAAGCCCTACAGATGGACGTTACCAACCTTTACATGCCCCACATCACTGATTATCGTCCTAATATCAACTGCTGCATAAAATCGAAATGGCAGGAACTGTGGGATTCTTTCCCCGAGAGCGAATTGTGCCGAGTAAAACCAACGGTCGGGATTGTGAATAACGCAGCCCCCAGAAAGCGGCGAAACGATTCACTTCTGACTAGGGCTTGCATCGGTCACACTTACCTTACCCATTCCTATTTACTTCATGGTTCATGTGACTGTGCTGTCACCGTCAGTTACATTCTCGTAGACTGTTATGAATACTCCCATATTCGTCAGAAGTACTACACTGTGCCAAACCTGAAGACGTTATTTAAACACACAGACCCTTATCTTATTCTAGACTTTCTCAAGGAAAGTAACCTTTATAGGGAGTTTTGACATGACTCCCCTGCTTGCTCCATCTTTGCTTTTTTTAGTTAACTTTCTCCCCAACTTTACATTCTTTTTTACTTGCTGACACTATATAAAACATTCGTGTTGGTGTGTAGTTAAACCTCATCTAAGTAACTAACAAACTAACCCATTTCATACTAAAAATTGTCGGGCGCACATGCACGCAAATGAAGCAGTGTACAAAACTGCCTGCGTATAAAATACAGCTGAATGCTCAGAAATCGTACTGTTCCAATTTTTGGCCTCCAGGAAACCTAAAAACGGAACAAGTACGCGATAAAATCGGACTACGTAGCAAGGTTAAGGTGAATGATTCACCTTATTATACATTAAAATGATTTTGGTCATGCATTTTTGTAAAACGTAAACAATACCACATCACTCACTATCATTTAAAGCATTTTATTAAATCGGCGGCCATTTTGAATTTGGCAGCCATCTTGAAATTTCAAATGATAGTTCAAATTGTTAAACATGTATCGTTACATAATCCTGGTGTATTCCAAGTCTAAAAGAAATGATAATATGGGTACCTTAACCCAATATTACCAATCTCCTCTACATTTTAAGTCATACATAGTGGCCATTTTGAAAATGGCGGCCATTTTGAAAAATATGGGGAAATATTTTTGGCCCTTACCCTACGATGGATTCATATAGTCTAAAGTATGTCTGTGCCAATTTTCATGCTTATCCCCAAATTTGCACAATGGTTTCACCATAGTGCAGTACTAAAAGTATGTTGTCTAAGAGAAGAATACGTTTTCAACAAACCTCCTAAAGACCCCCCTTTTGACTACTTTACTGCCTTCTATTCTGACATCTAAGGCTAGCATATACCTGTAAAGGGCCTCCTGGAAGCTCTGGATCAATTATATAAAATGGGGGCAATGACATAATGGTTATAACCTGACTTCTAAATAATAATATAGAGTATGACGCCAAGCACTTTACATCTATCCTATTTTTACTAATTTTGAACGAAAATCCAGACAAACAGCTTCCAGCAATAGGAAGTGGGCGAGAGGGAAAATGTAGGTGCAGAAAGGTGATATGAGACCTCCCAAACAGGTACAGCAAAAGGGGTGTAGAACTAACAAGCGCGGTTCAGAATGTACACCTAGTTTATGCTATAAAGTTCACTGTTACGTTTGTGCTTATAATGTTCATGAGTGATACAACGTGGATTGTGAGGACTGTACGTGAAGCGCGCTGAAATTTTGGGGTATACGTCAATGCCCAAATAAAAACCTGCACGCAGATTCAGCCAGGGGTGGTGCTTTGATTTGCCGACATGGGGGCGAAACGTCCTGACTGGGGGCCAGCTACTCTAAGTCACGACAGACGCAATGTGTTGTCTAACTCGAAATGTAAGGCGCGCGAAGCGCGCCGAAAAATTTGGGGTTATATTGGAAAAAGATTTCACATTTTTGTTTTCATTAAGGAAAGTTGAAAAAGTTTGGGTTTTTATTAAAGAATCTAGACAAAACCATGACATTTGTTGGGGCGACTGCATGGTCGTCGTCGGGGATTACATGCTTTATTTTACCCATTAAGGCTCCCCTACGAAACTGAAAAATCTTTTTCTTACAAAATATGTTAGCCACGATGGCAAGGCTGAAGAAAGGATCTTCCAAAAGTTAGGGAAAAGAGGAAAGAACTTCGCAACGATGCATTTTCGTGTTTCTCTAGAATCACGCCTACACGGGAGAACAACATTTGTGGAAACATTGAATAAATCCAGTATGTTTGAAACGGGGGCGTTACCACTAAATAGAACTATAAATGACAGCGCGCCTTGCGCGCGAAAATTGTTTGAAGTTATAGGAATCGTTAAAAAACTGACTGGCTACGGGTCTGATAAATAGACGTTTGGAATATTTTCTGAGTAAATCTATATCTTCACCAATATTACTCTATATAAAATTTTGCGCAATGTTGTGTCGCTTGGAAAAAATGGGGGGGGGGGACTTAAAGCCCCTAGCTCCCGTAGAACTGTGCCTGGTATAATTACCTTAATAATGTTCATGAGATTGATTGTAAATCGTGACGCATGTGGGCGAAGCGAGCCGAAATTTTCATTAAGTAAGATTTCCATGACAAAACCTCCATTCTCAATCTGCATCGAGATACTTTCAATTGCCCAACAAACCAACATGCCACTCAAAAAGCCAGTCTTTTACCTGGTAATTTACTAATTTGTAAACAGCTTTCAACTTCTGCTGTTGTGCTTCTCCGAAAGTTGGTATCGGAAGATATTGATAAGAACAACACTGAGGTAAGGTTTGAAGCGGTGCGCAAAAATTTCGAGAGTTTGAGAAGAATTTGCGAAAAAAGGACAGTTTTGATTCGATTTTACGTGAGGAAAATAACGTTTGGTATTATTCTCACTTGGTCTAGTTGGAAAATATATACAAAGTTGACATAGGTTCAGTCGGAAAAATGTGCTAGACTGAGATATCAGGAATTCCAACTGGTATTTCAGATTTTCCGACTATCGTCGTTCTGACGGACTTTGGGGTGAGACACCCCCACACCCCCGGTCGCAACGGCCCTGGGTAAGGGGCAGCAATTACCCGTATCCGATTTTAGAAACCGGTTAAAACACTAACATACATATTGAAAGTTTGTGACTATAGGGAACTACGAGACAGCTTTACAGAACTGTTTCGTAAGGGCCCAGTTTGGTAGGTCCTCACTCTTCAGAAGCCTGATGTAGAATGGCGTCAACAAAGGTTTAGCACTGGTTTGCACGTGCCCGTTTTGACGTTTTGAACCGTACTGTGGATTCGTGCTCTCATCTTTTCACACACACACACACACATATATATATATATATATATATATATATATATATATATATATATATATATATATATATATATATATATATTATATATTATATATATTTTATATATATATATATGTAGAGTGACGTAGCGACTTTATATGAATGAGTCAAATCAACGCTGTATTAAATAGTCGCATAGAGACCTTAGGCCATTTTTCCTCTAACAAAGCACTTGCTTTATACTGAAAGAGGATATTCATTTGTGAATGGAAAACTTAGCCTCAAGCAGGATTCGAACCAGCGACCTTATATATATACATATATATATATATACATATATACATATATATATATACATATATATATAAGGTCAAAGTACTAGTAAGTAGGTAAAAAACAAGTAGGAAATAGTAGTGTTTTGGGTTTAAACCCTTCATCAGGTGGCAAAAATTGCATTATATATATTTATATATATATATATATATATCGCTAACTTAAAGTCTTTATATCACCCTACCTTAAGAAGAAAAAATAATAAAATACATAAGCATATATTTCGCCCCAACGTCTTCAAGATATAATCAACATTATTTCAATGGCCTGCCATCCGTGCGTGTTAACAGATACGTGTCGGTAAATTCATCGACATGAAATTGTGTGTTTAAAAGGACGTTAACATACGTTTACGCATTCCTATATAAAAAGTGTGTAAAAACGATAAGGCGAAGTTGTTTTTCGCCCTATGATCGACTTTTCAACAACTTTTCCCCCTAAGTGTCGAATTAGTGATATTATATATATATATATATATATATATATATATATATATATATATATATATATATATATATATATATATATATATATGGGAAATCGATAAAGCTGAAAAAGCTGGCTGAGGTGAAAAGCAAAGTTGACTCCACCGGGATTCGAACTCGGGACCTCCCGCTTGCTGGTGCGGACGCTCTTATCACTGAGCCATGAAGCCAAGATGGTTTGGCCTTTGTTCAAACTCCATACGAAGCACTTGCAATTCACCTTCTGAGCAGGCACCTATTTTTGGAACAGCACTAGTTCTCCTTTGATGCAAGCCCAACCAAAGATCACGTATGATGCAATCCAGCTGAACACAATTGTCAACTCGGCAGCGGATCTCCGAAGATCGACTAAATGATCCCCGCATCACATCATTTCCATATAGTTTATGATTTACATCCTTAAGTTTGTTCAAAGTACAGTAGGCCGAAAGGTCTCTGTGTACTAAGGAATAGGCAAGACAAGAATCCAGTACCTGTTGGTAGGCAGGTGCTACAGCGTCAAAAGCTGGCTTAGTTGCAGGAACGTTCTCCCACGCGTTTGTTTACTGCCATAGAAATATTTTTAAGTATAGCGAAGGGTGATTGGTTTAGGTGTGAATAAACAGCGGTTTCATTAGGTCCTTTGTAGGATACGTAGGTATCATCTAAATTTTTGCAGTTATCACCACTACCCAGATGAGAGCCTAGCAGCCCCGAGACGAACGAAGAGACAACGACATGAGAAGATCATATGGTTCACCCCCCCCCCCCCCCGCCGTATAGCAAAACAGTCAAATCGAACCTTGGTGGAACCTTCCTCACTCACGCTCCAAGCCAAACACTTCCACCTGGCCACAAGCTACACTAATCTTCAGCAAAAGCACAGTGAAAGTTAGCTACAGTTGCATGAAAAATTTGAAAATAATATAAATAATATGAATTTAATATCGGAGAGGGTCATAACTCCAAAGTACTCTCTAAGAACGCTCTACCAACCCCAAATAATTCATGTATTTGCGGGGTCAAAGATTCCTGTCCCTTAAAGGGAAATGCCTAACACCATCTACAAGGCCGAAGTTGCTAGCAATAACGCAACATACTCATACATAGGCATACCTGGCGGTACCTTCAAAGAGAGGTACAACAACACAAGAAATCATTTAACCTTGCACGTCACGAAAAAGATGAAGAGTTCCCCAAACATGTTTAGTCTCTCAAGCGGAACGGCAGTAATTTATCCATACGTTATTGCATACTGGCACAGTCAAACATCTACAGGAACATTCTGGCTTTTGCAACTCTTGTCAAATCATAAAGCGTCCAAAAGCCAACCAGCGGTTTCCGAAATTCCTGAACAAGAGATCAAAACTCCTTTCACGATGCCGGCATCACAGCCCAAGCAAGAAAATCTTCCAAAACATAAGGGTTAAAAATGGACATAACGAAGACTAGAAAATCATTATTCATCTGGACCTCCTGATGTACACAGTAGCGTGAAACTCTTGATATATATATATATATATATATATATATATATATATATATATATATATATATATATATATATATATATATATATATATATATATATATATATATATATATATATATCAATATATATATATATACATACATACATATATACATATATATACATATATACATATATACATATACAACAGTCAAAAGAAGACAAAAAATGGATATATATATATATACATACATATATATAATTCATTTTTTTGAATCTGTATTCTTGTTTGTCAACTATGAGACTGATCTCTTCTATTATTTGTTCTTGTTTGTACTTTTCACTGGAATACACGTGGATTTAACTTTTGTTATGTACGGACCCCACCTTGACGGTGACGGTCTCCACGCTAGACGGCAACATGAGTCCCTTCTTCACAAACTGGCAAGGACACGATCAGACATTGTTTTCCTCTCACAGTGCAAGCGATTAAACGCAGTTCCTTACGGCCTTAGGATTCGCAATCCATTCAAGAGTGAGAATAAACGGTTAAATCTAATTGCCGAGAAAATCTGTTGTAAAGCATCTCAACAACTGAGGAATCATGCCATCAAAAATGCATACAGCAAACAATCTGCCCTTTCTTATAAACTCAGGACTTCCGAGGAGGAGATTCACCGACACGTTCGTGACACCTGCACGAGGGACAACGCACTCACTGCCCTCGACCTATCATATAAACGAGAACTGCATAATTCTTTTAAAAGGAAGTTACGTGAACTTGATAAACTTATCTCAAAAGACACTTTGCTCAACGAACTGCAATTCTCCGGACACCCTTCCCTAACAGAGAAATTTCCCAAAAACCTCACTCGGACTTCTCAGTCGAAACGCACCAGCAATGTAATGAACTTATCTGATCACACATTATCCAAACACGAGGAAGACGTCCTCCAACATTCGCTTACCTTTTGCCCCTCCCGTAAACTAGATCCAGTAGGTGTCTGTCATGTTCTTCCTGAATTCATTCGCCGTGTTAGCTTGAAGGAATACTTCAAAGACGAAGAACAACAAACTGCACGGACCCCTACCTACCGGCCCCCTCAAAAGTCAAACTGGACACCATCTGGAGGACGCAATAGTTTTATTGACAAATTCGCTATGACGGCTTAATCACATTTGGATCGGTTCCTCTCCGAGCAACTAAAACAGAAGACGCCTGCTAACCTTCCTGCTACACAAAAGGAAGCAATGAAAAATCTACGAGCAAACGACAACATCTTAATCCGCCCAGCAGATGAAGGGGGTGCTACCACCATTTTGAACACCGATGATTACATCAAGGAAGCAGAACAGCAACTCGGGAACCGCTACTTTTACACTGAATTAGCCTAGGACCCCCCTCCTTCTTTCCAAGGTAAAGCCGACGACCTATACCAGATTTTATCCAAGGATGGCGCAACTTTGGTAAAAGAACTCATACCTAAGAATCCTAAGCTAGGCACATTCTATACCCTTCCTAAGATTCATAAGCTTCCTAACTTACTTTCTAATGTTCTTGACGATTCCCCGAGTAATCTTAATTTTGATAGGGAAAATATGACCCGCCAAGACCTTTGTCGTTTAGCTAAATTGTACAAACTTATACCTCCTAGTAGACCCATCATTTCATGAATTGGAACTCTCACAGAACATTTATCTGGTTACCTGGTTACGTTGATTCTATCCTTAATCCGCTTTTGAAGCATATACCTAGTTACGTTCAGGGCACTACACACTTCTTAAGAATTCTTAATAATATTCACGGACTTCCAGAAAATGTTTTCCTTGTAACTATGGACGTAACTTCTTTATATACTAACATTCCCCATGATGAGGGTATTCGGACGAATTTTTAAAAACGCATTCTTTACATCACACACTACGTAATGATATAGGTCCTATTGTTCATTTTACCTTAAGTAATAACTACTTTTCCTTTAACAACAAATTCTATCTTCAAGTCAACGGAACCGCTATGGGCACTAAAATGGCACCCTGATATGCAAACATTTTATGCATAGATTAGAACAGGATTTATTATCAGCCTTCCCCATGAAACCTCTCCATTACTGTCGTTATATTGATGACGTATTTTTTTCCTGGCCTCACGGCGAAGACTCTTTTGAATTATTCAAAGAACACGCAAATAGTTTCCATAAGTCAATTAAGTTTACTTTCCAGAAATCCGCCACTGAGATTGCCTTCCTCAATGTACTTGTTAAATTATCCGGTAGTTTACTTACCACTTCAGTTTACTACAAGCCTACCGACACTCACATGTTTTTACATTTTAATAGTTTCCACCGGAAAAGATTAAAGTATTCCATTGTGTACAGTCAATGCTTAAGACTCAAACGTATTTGCTCTGACCCTGTTGATTTTGATAGACAAGTTTCTCGTATGACAGGTTTCTTCTTGGCAGCCGGCTACCCTCTTTCTGTAATCAGAAAGCAAATTACCCGTGCTAAACAAGCTACCGTTCGGACCTTCTTCAATACCAGAAAAAGGGCCGTAACACTCGGATACCATTCGTCACCACCTACCACCCGTCTGTCAAATGTCTCATGAATACCCTTAGACGCGATTTTGAATTATTGAAGGAAGACAATTCTGTATCCGAACATTTCAGTGCACCACCCCTACTTGCTTTGAAGCAACCACCTAACCTTAGGCGATTACTCACTTCATCCAAACTTTCTACACACCGTGACAAACACGGAGGCAACACCACCTGCCAAAAAGCGCGATGCCAAATTTGTTCTCACATTTCTACCGGTACAAATGTATCTATCCCTGGGGTTCCGTCTCCCATCAGTCCCCCCTCCCTTTCGTGCGACTCCACAGATGTTGTTTATATATTTTATTGCACTGCCTGCAATAAAGGTACTTACGTAGGTGAAACTAGTACCTCTTTCCGTTTGCGTTTTAATAATCACAAAAAAAATCGATACGTGACAATTTTTCCGGGTTTCCTGTGGCTGAGCACTTCAATCTTCCCGGGCATTCTCTCATAAATTCGAAATGTATTCTTGTAGCATCTAACTTTAATTCATCAGCGGAACGAAAGCGCAAGGAGGTTGACTGGATCTTTCGAATAAATTCTCATGAAAACGGTCTTAACAAAGACTTGGAAGTTCTGTCCAATTATCACTTTTACAAACAAATTTGAACTTTGTCAACACTTTCTTTCGATGTCAAAGCTGTTGTTATTGTGCTCATCCAACAAATGCACCTTTAATGTGGCTTCCTCAGTTTATCTGTTTAATTATTGTATTATCGTCAATTCTTTAATCGCTAAGTCTAACAGTATATGTTTGTTAAGTTTAATAGTATGTTTCCTGTACATTGAACTCTAAATTTTGCACTTGCAGTCTGGTCATTGCTAAAGAAGGTCCCAGGGGGGACCGAAAATTTCAATATAATTCATTTTTTGGAATCTCTATTCTTGTTTGTCAACTATGAGACTGATCTCTTCTTTGTTCTTGTTTATAATATATATACATATATATATATATATATATATATATATATATATATATATATATATATATATATATATATATATATATATATATATATATATATATATATATATATATATATATATATATAGCGGAGGATGGCGGGTTCAAACCCTCGGTGCGGCTCAAATTTTCTCTCTGGTATTTTCTGTGAACCTTTCCTTCTGTGATAAGGGCTATGCTCTATCTTAGGATTGGTATAAAAATTCAAGTTCGAATGTATTACTATTTACACTTTCGACCTATATATATATATATATTCATATATTATATACATATATATATATATATATATATATATATATATATATATATATATATATATATATATATATATCGAAGAGTAAGTAACTGATTCGATCTGAATTAAATTCAACCCAAGTACTGGTATAGCCTTTTGAACAAGGGAAGAATGAAAGAAGAAACCAGAAGGAAAATTGAGCCACGCGGGTTTGAACCCGGGACGGTCGCTGTCCGGGCGACTGCCTTAACCACTGCACCACCGTGACTAACGTGATTCTCGGCTTGAACCAAGGTACAAATACCGCACGCTACAATTTTCCCTCCTTGTTACCACACAAAGTGTGTAAATCCCGAAACGGGTAAATTAGATAGGTCGAACGTGGTAAGATCGACTGTAAATGTAGGTCGAAGAGTAAGTAACTGATTCGATCTGAATTAAATTCAACCCAAGTACTGGCATAGCCTTTTGAACAAGCATTTTAGGGTCTGTAAAAATTTCGAATTAATAGGTATTTAAAAGCTACGTAACAATAACAAGAGAACGAGGGAGGAGAAATGGAGTTACCGGTTGAATACTCTTGCCCCTATAGGTATTAACGTAAAAGATGTAAGCTTAAATAGAACATTGCCTAGCAGCTAGTTCTTTTCCACTTCTTTTAGTTTTAAGCACGTGAGCAAGGGGAGTGTATCTCCTCGAAACGTAGTGCGACTTTTAACATTTCAGGCTTGCCATTTTAAAAAACTTTTAAGTTTTTAAACCGTTTACCAACTGTTACATCTTGTTGCCTCAGAAGATTTGGCACGATCTTTGTCTTCAGTATTTTATGTAAATATATATATATATATATATATATATATATATATATATATATATATATATATATATTAGTGTCTATCTTACCACGATCGACCTATATATATATATATATATATATATATATATATATCTTTTGTAACAGATATCCCCGTATGCTCCATAAATTAAATAGGCGATGATAAATAGTGTAGTACACCGGGTAAACATAATAAGAGCACGATACATATATGTATATAGATATATACGTGTATATTTCAGGCACGCATGTGCCCTTCTTCAGCACAAATAATGAAGTGAGGTTGCTATATACAATGGAAAAGGATACATGTAGTATACATGTAGTACAGTGAACTTAAAGTAAAAGCCCAGACGGTCACGCTTCACCACGAATAGCAAAGAAAAAACCACTGAGTGCACCTATCAAGCTTAACACCTACAACAAAGGATTAAACTTGGATTTAGGTGCGTATAAATATAATAATATATATATATATATATATATATATATATATATATAATTATAATAAATAATATTTTTCTTTCTGTTGCGTTTCTTTTATCCCTGCTCATTTACGTATGTTAGTTCGTCTTGATAGCCGGCGTTTTCAATGCTCGTTAGAATTCGCGTGACGCTGAGTTAAATTCGTTCTCGTCGCTGAAAATGGTTGAAAGTCTACCCTTGATAGATTCCAGGAGAGCCTTTATTATGGTTGGTTGGTGGCTAGAGAGCTTGTTTACGTAATTTATTGCAGAGTTGTTGAGTCGAGTTGCTGACTTGGACTCGAGTCCGACTCGAGTCGCACTTTTTCTTAACTTTCGGCTTGACTTGACTTGAAGAAAAATGACTTGCGACTTAACTTGACTTGAAGAAAAATGACTTGGCAACATTGAATGACATTGTTTGTAGCTGAGTGTGACATGAATTTTGTACCATAAATTATCCAAGAACAGAAACGCAAGTTCTTTTCATTTAAGATTTTTGCATTCAAGATTGCAGTGTGCAACGGGTAGAACGGCTATAGCCTTTGGCTATGATCATGTGTAGTATCTGTTCTTTTCAGTCAGTTGAGAATGAAGCCACAAACGAAAGACTCATAATGTATAGGTCTGAAGGTCAAGAGGTTGGTCTCATTAAGTATTGTGTCCTTTCGGGACGAAGCACCTTTGGGGAGCAGAACTCCTTCGGAACTAACGTCTGGTTTTGCCCTCGGCTCTTCGCCGGAGAGTCAATGGGATTAATTTAAGAAAAAGTAGAAAGGCTATAGGCTTAAGACGGTGTTACAGGGGTGGACTAAAACTAGTGTATCACTGATTTAATCAACCATTAAACGCATATTACCTATAACTACAAGCGCACATCACGTTTGATTAGTGTACATCAATCAGTGATTTCCAACCTTTTTTGGTTCATCGCAGCTTCTTGCACAGCAGGGGTGTGGGGGGCAAACACACTCCTCCCGTCCTCAAAATATGAATGAAAATAATAGAACCGCCCTATGTCTATAAAGTATGAGTGGAAAGAAATTGAAACCACGTGGTAAGAGTTAGGGTATGACTAAACAGCTTACGGTCTTTTCATGTGTGGATGCAGGAAATTATAGATCCATGAGGGGAGGGAGGCCCACAGCAGTGGCGCCGGCACGGGAGGCATGGGGTCGCGTGCCCCCAATCGCTTTCTGAAAGTTTTCAAACATTTTTGGTATTTTTAAAAATTAACCTAAAAGGTGTTTAAGGTATATAGTTCTGTAGGGGTGGGGTGAGGTGTTTAGACTGAGTAATTTATCTATTTTAAGCAATTTCTATCACAAGTTGTTCTGTGTTTATTATCAATACCGCCTCAGAAGTATCCGCACTATTCATCAGTGAGGGCTTTTAGGCCGATTGTTCGTGTCCGTAGGAGTGATCACAGAGGAGCGCAACATTGCAAGAATGCGAAAAACAGGAAAATTCAAGAGAAGACATATTTCGTGAATATTGAAAACTTTTACGAATTTCCAGGCAAAAAGCTCACCGTCTAATTGGCAGGTGAATTTTATGAGGGAATTGAGAGCTTTCCGGTGCATAGTCTGAATGGAATTTTTGTCATGGAAAAGATTTCTAATGCAAACTTTGTAACCCCTCCACTAAGACAATTGACACCCTACCTTTACACCCAACCAAAAATAAATTGTACTGAATAAGGAGAATCTTTCAACATATCATCAGTTCAATTTGCCAAAAATAGCACCACTTTGCATCTAAGACCACCTTAAACGAACAGAAATCTCTAAAAGGGGAGGAGGTTGTCTCTCCTCTTAAAGCCCCTCCCCCAGGACTGCGCCTGCACCAACTCGCCATGAAGGTCATCCTTAGGACAAAACCCCAATGAAACGCTGTTAAACACAAATTCCTAGCTTGCATCTGACAAACAAAATCAGCACGCAAAAACGGCAAACATTTTGGGTAAAATCATGTTGTAGATTTTAGTGTGACCCCTGCAATTCTGGAGTAGGAAACCCAGCAATGATCATCATCATTTAAAAGGTCAAGACACAAGGCCTTTTTACACACACTTAGAGAATACTCATTACCACATGAACAAAGTTTCACAAGTATACAGCTACGCTACCCATAAAACTACAAAATGTTGAGCGGCGTCATGTTTGGGGAATATCCTCCTTAGTGTTAAACGATCCCATTTGCAAAAGAACTTACCTTTTCTCACCTACGATATTGTAAGCTGCTCCAACCTACAGTAAGTGCTTTAAGATTAAGTGATCCAGTGATTGTCCTGAAAAATAGTTGATTGGATTCTCTTCATTTTGGACATAAAATATTTGGTAAATCTTCAAAAAGTTAAAAGAGCCATCCTGCGACTTCTGTTGATAAACGTTTATCAAGGCCTACCACCCGGTATCTGTATTAAGACTGTATATAGGACCTGCGATCTGGTTAATATGTTTATTATCTTTTTATTAAAATATTATGACTGGTGACTTGATTTGACTTGACTTGAACGAAATTGACTTGTGAATCGACTTGACTTGAACGAAAATGACTTGCGACTTGACTTGACTTAAAGGTAAATGGCTTGAGACTTGACTTGACTTGAGAAAAAAATGACTTGAATACAACTCTGGTATATTGTTTTGTTTGGTTTTGTGTAGGGTCGGTATGTTTGACTGGCGAGATTTAACGTAACGTCGAGGAAGTTGATAACCTTAGCATGCGGGACAGTTGTTATTCGGAGTAAGAGGTACTTTAGCGTAGCCCTTAGGTTGTTTGTTATTCTGTCGGCTTCTAATGGTTTGGTATTACGTAAAATATTGCAAGTTCATCATCCCTGTAAAGGCCTACCGTTCTCTTGCTAAAGTATTTTATTTTTCTAAGAATGTAGGTACCGAATAACTCACAAGTTTCTGCACCATCGAATGATCCTATTGTGACATCGAAAAGATCGGACTGGGTTGACTTTGCCGAGTGGAATTTTCACGTTGAATCTCTCTCACCCACCTAAGCCCTCTTTTTTGGCGAAAGAAGTATGACATTTATCACATCACATATATAAAGAATTTGGGAGAGTTATAACGCACAAAGAAGGGAACCCTTTACGACTCTTTACCTCCAGGTACTGGTACCGCAATGAAAACCTGTCCACCTTTACTGTTTTACGTAAGCCATTAGCAATGCAATCTCCTTACTGTTTAAGAGAAACTACCGATTTTTTGAAAAGGCTTATCAAGTTAACCGAAACAGGTCTCTTTCCCCAGTCAGCTGTTTTAGTATCATGGGACATACCAGCCATGTTCCCTAACATTATTAATAATTTAGGACTTGAATCGGTCAGAAAAGCCCTAGAAAGTCGGGAGGTTTGCAAAACCCTCGATTGAATGCATTTTAGAAGCAGTTAATATCTATCCTAAAAACAATAATTCCTCCTTTTAAGAAAACCATTTTTTACAAACCATGGGACAGCAATGGGCCTTAAAAATGCATGCAGCTATGGTGATATTGCAATGGGCAATTTAGATAAGATTGCTAATACGGAGGGACCTTACAAACTAAACAATTGGTGGAGGATTAGAGACGATATTTTTTAAGTGTGGACCCATAGTGAAGAGACCTTTCAATAGTACACAGACTTTATCAACTCCATCTATTCTACTCTCATGTTCGCCATACCGTATTCAAAGAAACAGCTGCAAGTTCTTGACGTTAATATTCAACTAAACAATGGTCTGATTTCCACAGACGTATAATCCAAGCCTACCGACAGCCATCACATTTTTACTAGTGTCCACCCCAAATCTAATTTAAAGAGTATACAATTTAGAATTGCTTTAGAACTTAAGGGTAGTTGTTCTGATGATCGGAATCTGTAGAAAAATTTTTCCGAATACAAAGATTACTTTATTGATAGAAGGTACGTCCCCGATTTCATTCAAGAGCAATTCGAAAAGTCCAATACGTTTTCTAGATATGAACCTCTAACATCCTGTAAGAAAAAACCACGTAAATTCCTGTTGGTTGTTGATTATTATCCAATCCTGCCAAAAACAGGGGATATTGTCAGAAGACACGCACTTTTATTGTATAGCTCTACGAACCTGACGAAACTTTTTTCAGAAAGTTCTATTTTTCCTGCATACCGTCAAAGTAAATTACTTCAATCTAAAAAGAGAGAGGCTTACAGGGAAAGGGGATGTTTTAATTGTAATAGAACGGGCTCCAATTTATGTCACACTGACCTCAACACCGGCACCCATAAACAAGCCAAACCAGTCTACATTGTGGCCGTATTGAACCACCCAAAATCAATCCTAAAGCAAATACCGGAAGCTATTGATAAAAGGTTGTCCGCCCTGTCCTCTAACTAAGGGATCTTCAACAGTGCAGTCTCAATGTATGGCAAAGCACTGGACTGAAAAGAGCAGGTAGAAGGAAAAAGTAAACTACACGAAAGTTGATGCGAAAGAGGGTGTGACCGGAGAAGATAAGAAAAGGAGAAGAAAGAAACGCTATTTGGTTTAACCCGCCATTTGGTAAGAACGTGAAAACAAGGGTTGAGGCGCCTTCCTCAAACCATTGGATAAGCACTTTCTCCCAGGGGCAGACTCCACAAATTATTTAACAGAAATTTCGTCAAGGTCAGCTATCATAGCTGCATGCAAAATATCGGGTCTTTTTAAATCACATAATTGATATTATTGGAAACTTTAACAAACCGGCTAAGGTGTCTAACTGCAGAAAACCTGAGGAATGCCCCATGAAGGGGAAATGCTTGTCCTGTCAGGTTGTATACAATGCCACCGTGAATTCAGAAAATACGTCGGCTTCATATGTAGGTTTAGCGGGTGGCATGTTAAAGGAAAGGTTTCATAACCATAAGAAATCATTTAAGCACATTGCTTATCAAAGGGAGAGTTATCTAAGTATGTTTGGGGGTAAAAGAATGAAAAGAAAGATTACACAATAGAATGTGAGATTCTAAGGACGTCAATCACACATAGGAGGAAATCGGGGCAGTGTAGCTTATGTTTAGATGAAAAGCTTCAACTGCTGTGCATATCTCTGTTCAGAATCCCATATTCTACAACGTTTTATGTAATGGATCTGAAAATAATTTGTAGGTTCTGGCAATGGCTAAATGCCAATACATTTTTTGCAAAATATTCTCGTTTTTTCTATTTTAATGGAACGGAACTAACTATTTTTCTTAGAATTACAACTTCTAGCGAATTGGTTCTCAGCTAACAAATTCTGTTATAAACTTGAGTTTTTGTGTAAATAGAGCACAAATCTCGCTTAAGAATTTTCTGAATAATTTAAAATTTGTCATTTCTTTCATAGAGGACTTGTTAAGTCTAAATAAAATTTAAAAAAATCGAACACACCTTGCAGATAAACTAACAAATCAACAAAGGAAAGGTAAATTTGTGGAATTTGAATAAAAATATTTTTTATTGCACACTAACGAAAAGCATATCTCAGTGAACACCTCACTACAGAAACATAACAAACCTTAGATAAAATTAAATGTTGATTTCTATTGAGTCATTTTTGCTGCCCCAATAGAGATGAAATGCATTTACCCCTTTATACATATCTATTGGGTAACAAAAATTGACCGAATAGAGAAGAATAACCTGGACAACTCAATGTCCTCAAACGTTTATTGGGTCAACAAAAAATGTACCCCACAGAAGTTTCCAAAAATATAATTGTCAGTATAATTTGGGCATCAAGAAGTGAGGTCTAATATTATTTCTATTTTCAGCGATAAAAATAAAATTGGTACGTTCTATAGTTTTTACCCTAAAATTTGATATCTTGTTTCGACATCATTAAAATATTTGCATATGTTTTATTCGAGAAAAAAATTATGTGCTAAGTTTTTTGTAATAAAAGTTCCCTGTTTTGTAAATTTCTAGAAGAGACGAAGTATTTCCAGATGCGTTACGTGAAAACCCTCCATTAATGTGGCAGAAATGCAACTGAACAACAATAAAACAGAAGAAGGGAAACACAAAACTTGAGCAAATCTAAACCGGTTTTTTAAAAAAAAAAAAAAAAAAACACGGAAAGAAAACTGACGTGTGGAGACCGATTAAAACTAGTTTAAAGGAATTCAAAAAGGAACAAGCAATATAAAGTCTATCTTAATGAATTAAGACCGTGTGGAAAGAGGGTTCCAAGCTTTATGATAAGCCTGTGTTCGGCAGTTAGACGATCACGGTCAGAACCTCGGTACATCATGACTGCGGTAACGGTCAAGTCCTGTATCGAGCATTGCGATGGGGGACTAAAATGTGTGGCTACCGGATAACCTTTGAGGCTTTGTTTGATGGACAGGATGTGTTCAGTGACTTAACCCCAAGGCGACATTTAATCTCTTCCACATACAGTGAGTTACGACTTCCACAAACCAGTCCAATAGAAAATATGATGATTCAATAAAACCTAATTATTAATTTTGCGACCAAGGCTAAAATTTAGTTGTAGGTCAATACAACGATTGAAATTTTGGTATCCTGCTTTTGTTTGACATGCAGAGGTAAACGAAACACTATCGTAAATGCTGTTGTTTTTATGTACATTTATATTTTGGATACAATGTTAGGCCTTCACCACCTCCCCTACATGATGTTAATTAGCTGACACTTTTCAGTGTGCACGCATGTAATAAGCTTGGCGCATATACGTGTCTCAAACTACGTTTGTTCATAACTTCTATAATACTAATTAACTCTTGTCCCATCTACGTGAACAAATGTTTTAAGTCCTAATTATGTTACTTTTCGAAGCAAGGAGGTTTTTTAAGAACCTCTTTTGAAGAGTCCCAGACAAATTGAAATCCAACTCTGTTGAACTCAGAGATGGATTTTGCTTGGGATGACTTCACCGGCAACTTATAGCTTAAACAGATAGGTCGGTGTGAACAAGTACCTGGTTATACACACGTACCTAGCTTCACACACGCAAATTAGGCAAATACAAGCATAGCTTGGGAAGTTTGACTTGTCTTTCGCCACAATCAATATTTCAAATAATCTATTTCCGAAACTAGTGCAGCTCGAAATCTCTATTAGAGGAAGCGCCAGATTTTGCCCGACGAAAGGGGCATGCTCTATGAAAATTGAAGGTGCAGCATCCCAAAGCCCATCCAAAGTTGACGAGTTGTAGACAGAATAGGTTACGGGAAAGTTTCGCCTAAAACCGGAAGTCCTCAGTACACAAAATTCTAAATTTTTGACCTTTGAGGGACCTGCCTTTCCTAAGAGCAAAAACAGGTAAACCGTTGGGACTAATGGTCGCTGGTGGGGATAGCATACTATTCGTAGCCATTAAGGTTCCCCGACGATATCAAAAAATTCTTTGAACTAGAGGAGGGCACCCATTCGACGACTGGGAGGCTCGTCTTACATGCCTCATAAAGCACTACGCATTATCTTTCTTTGTAGAATATTCTTCCTCCTATCAGTTCTTCCAAAACTGGTAAGAATGGGCCTATTCTCCATAGGGATAGAGTATTGTGTTCGAGCTGGTTTGGGACCGAGTTGGGAGAGACTGAAATAGTTGGGACAGAGTTGGGCTGTATTTACAAACACCTATATACGTACAAAGAGACGTGCAAACGCACAGAACTAAGTGTTAGCGACTGTACAAACGTACATACATTCAAACATCACACATATTTAGTATATACCCACTTACGAGGGCATTTATATGTGACGCATGCATTATATGGACGTGAATTTCAAATATGTAATCATTCTATGTGCCTGAAGACATTACTGCGTCGTCGTTAAATGTTTACCTCATAATCAGTGAGGATGAGTTGTTGCATTTCGGAATTTCATTATCGGTTGTGGTAGCATTATCAGTCATTCTTTTATTAACTGTTGGCTTGTTGCTACATTACCGTTAAATGACTGCAGTATCTATTGAAGCAGTGAATGCCTCTACCTAAAATCAAATTAAATCGACTTACCATAAGAGTCGATGATTTGCAACAAATAATTTAACATTTTAGAACTCTCCATCCAATATTGTCCGTGTATTTGTGTTGGGTTGTTAAAAGAAGGTAGCAATGATCAGTGGTCTATCTTTTCTGCATAAAGGGCGCAAGTATGAAAAAGTTCACATTGCACAGAGTGCTTTATGACCACTCTGTACATAAAGGTCAATACCAGATACCAACCTTACTATTGACTCAATCTGTTTGGACTAGTATAGCACTCAGTGTACACAGACTTCCATCTGCTGACCGTTAGTTTTGGAAATAACAAGGGTGCTGTTCTTTCAGAGTCACGGTGCAGATTTTTTTTGTGATCTCACGAAAAGGTTTAGAGTTTGTAAAGCATAATAGAGAAGCCTGCTCAGTTTGTTGCATTGCACGGGCGTCCCTAGAAAAAAATTTAGAGGGCAAAACTTTTAATTGATCAGATCAAGGGGAAATTCTTACCGACTCCCAGAAAAGAGCTTAATCGCTAAATGTAGGCGCCTTTTACAAGGGTGTAGCCAAGAATTTTCCGGGGGGCAAAACGTGTAGGTAAACTGTCTAAGCGTAGCGTCACTATAGTTTGGCGCCAATCGCCAAGAAAACTTTGGCCGAAATGCCTCCCAGATCGCTGAAAATGGCACTTCCCAGGCCTTGTGAGTTGCATCTAATCATTTTCTAATTTGATAGTTTATGTTCTGGAAATTTTCTGGCGGTATCACAAAAATGTAGACGTAATTCTTTCTTCAAGTTTTTTTTTCAAGTTTTTGATTTTCCAGGAGGCAATTGCCCTCAACCGGAAGCCCATGTTGCCATGTCAAGAACAAATCACCACATCTGCATTTCAGGGTAGTTGGTGTAATGGTTGTACTCGTGGACGCATTAAAAAAGAATTCATAATAGCCAAGGGTTTCCTTACTACAGGTGTGATTTAATTCTGAACCTCCGTGGAAACTGTGAAAACATATAAAGTAGGAAATCAATATCAAGAAATACTCGTATAAACATACAAAAAATACTTCCTGAGCCAAAACACTCAACTGACATGCAAAATACGAACAGTAAATAAACAAGAATATGACATAAAAATATACAAAAATATGATTACAAATATAATAATGTAAGTATTTCATCTGCTTACTCAGTCCCTTTACCGAAATCCGTACAATAAACCCTTGATATAAACCCACGACTTTACAGCTGACAGCAAATATTACACAACAAAGCACACATGATAACTTCAATAATTAAAGTCTAAATATACCTTCTTGGGCTCTCTGAGCCGCACCCATGGCAGTCTCAATTACACGCAAAAAACGTAAGTATAGTCCGCAATAGGGTTCTAGTAAACTGAAGCCTTACATATTGAGGAGAAGTTGACGCAACTATTCTTAAAGCTGAGTGATCAGAGAATGCCGATACAGACTAGCCATTCACAGGACTGGCATTCCGTTAGCCTACATTCTTTACGTTCGCATGTGTTTAGGAAAATACTTATGCAAATCCATTACAGTTGGAACTCTCTTATGAAACGAACACTGCGAAAAGAATTTGCAAGTAGAAAAACTGTTCACTCTCGTACCTGTTGTATTCTTTTTGATTAAAAAATACCAAGTTAAACCTGTTATTTTGCTATTTAGGAACTAATAAACTAATAAGGGGGAAACAACAAGACACGTACTATCTCTAAGCAGCACAATACACCTTTTAAGATAGCCAACATACAACATACATCATTACAAGGAAAAAACTAATGCCAAGTCGATTCCACAGAACGTGTGGACATCCGGCGAGGCCGAATTAGGATAACACCTTTTGTTAACACAGGAAGATAAGCATGCTTGGCTAAAACCGGGCAAAATTTAGCCCTGTATATCTCATTTAATTTTTACCTTTTTCTTGTTTCACTACGATACGTTATATGATTAGTAGTACTAAAAGGATGCTTTAAACGTAAACATTGAAGCAATATCCGGGCTGAAATATTGCAATAATAAAGTTGTGCGTTCACCCAAGTTGTTGTCAACAACCATGTACTTCCTACCCATTTCCACCGTTTTGCAATAACTCACTAATCCTTCTGCGCGTTTTAACTTCCACAGAAAATGCACTAGGTTGAGGCCCAACTCGGATATAGGCTCTGCCTGTAATTAGGTCCTATAATCATTTAGTTCAAACATAAACATTTTTTCTCAGTTACATAAAAATGCAGAACTTTGAAAATCTCCATTTTACTGAACATGCTCAAGGCTTTTCAATGTTAACATTTAAAAATCCGAGAGAACGCAATTAATTACACAAGTAGCAGCAAGCACAACATTTGTATCTGGCAACAAAGTCACTGGTAACTAGTCTAATATGACTGATTCAAACCCAGTGAGATATTTTCATTGCAGCGTACATATGGAACGGTGAAACCTTTGAACACCTATAATTAGTAAGGATTGCTTTAAAGCTGACTCTTGACGATTTGCATTCATGCAGGTGTTTAGGCGTCTGGGCGTTGCCTCAGTAACTATTTTTACCCAGACCAATGTCACACTCTGAGAAAGATACTTTCGGCCTGTTTTTTTTTTCTTTTCATGTATGTTTTAAATGTTACGTTAATTGTAAGAATAGAAGCAATGGTGGGTGTAGTAGGGCCTGTGTGAAACGGTTTTAAAATTTTAAGTGGTCTGCAACGTGTTAAAATTATGGATGATTGCAAGACGTTATATTCGCTATTTTAAAACACGATAAATGCGTTTCCAAATTATGGTTGCTACTAGAGGCATGCTTCAGTACAGCCATTCTGATGCAATGGTGGACTGACTGTATGAGCGTGCTTCTGAAAAAGTTAAGAGGAAGTGACAGACCCAGGGTGGTTTCTCTTTCAACAACTGATCCCAAATGGCCTTAAAACCATGTGAACTGGAGGGTGATCACTGATCACATCGCCAAGCCAACGACCAGTCCGCGTCTGTTCTGATGATAAGAAATTCTGAGTAATGTCTTAAATCATTCTGAAGACCGCTTGATCTCAGCAGGGGGTGTGGCACAAAGTAGGCGTGGAGGTTAAGGAGATATTACCAAGCCCATGCAGCCAGGGGTTAGGGGCCGGTGGCGCCCCTGTCGAAAATAAATATCGCCTCCCTTATTAAATAAAAGAATACCATTGCTTTAATGCGGTTTAGTATATCTCGCAACCCTTATAAATACTTTGTCCCTGGAAGCCATCTCGCCTCCAATTTCAGTACCTTGTCTGACTACCGGAAATTCCGAGGGCTGGGGAATTCCTCCCCTTCGCTTCTTAGCAGTGCTTTCGTTGATTTTAAAGTTTTCCCTCAGTAAAGTTTAATTTTATCATCCCACTTTTTCACACAAATACCCGTTACTGTGGGACAATGAGAAGAAGACTCGTTGTCCGCATCTTTTCACTTAGTTGTACAAAACAATCCTTTCATGTCAGATGACCGCCTCAGCAACTGCAATCATAGATTAAAAATACATCCCGGCCTGTCCTGTAAACGGTTATATATTTTTGCACTCTATTTACACTGCATAAGTTGACATTAAATGACAATTTTGCCGCACATAACCTAGGGACGTAACAGCCCAACAGGTCGCAATGCTGGTGAGCTAGGCTGGCAATACCCATTCTGATATCGCCGTAAACGAGGCTGAAAGTATGGGATGGGATTATGACTCTTCATGAGAACATTCATATGGCAATTACGCAACTGGCAGCTTTTCGCCTGTCTTGCAAGGGTGGCCCCAGCGGGGGCCAGGGGGCCATAGCCTCCGTCGGGGAAGGCTGCCTCCTTGGGGAAATTTTCCAATTTCGCCGGGGAACCTTAATCCGTATGATAAAATATGTAATCCCAATAAATTTTAGTGGACCCGACGATCTGCTTGATTTTGCTCATAGGAAGGACAGTTTCTTCAATAAAGAACCCAAATTTTCCAATTTTCCTTAAAAAACACCTGAATTTTTTAAATTTTCTTCCATAAAAATCCAAATTTTTCAAAATTTCTTCAATAAAATTCCCAAGTTTTCAATTTTGTAAAAAAAGCCAAATATTTGGTGTTCCCCATTCTTTTATCAAGTCATCGCTTCTCTCGGGGCTTGGCTTACTGCCCCCCCCCCCTCGTCGGGGAGCTTGGCCCCCTGTCGGGCAAATCCTGGCGCCACCCCTGCTGTCTTGTAAGGGTAGTCTGGTTATGTTCGGACGTGTAACGTAACGGGTGATTCTAGGGTTCCAAATTTGCTTTGCAGAAAAGGGCCGTAAAACTAGAAGAGAATTGAACACTGCTTGTTATTCCAGTAGCCTACTGTTAATAGCGTTTAGGTCTATTAGAAATCTATTAAATCGTTCAGTTCAACGAACAATTGATAGTGATTGCATGCAAAGGTAAGCTAACACAAAACAAGGATTTAAATACATTGTACTTGACTTTCAGTGCCTTTCACTAAAATCGTTCTCATGATAAAAAAGCTTGCTTTTAAAAGTAAGCAGCTTATTTATTAACCTCCGTTAGTCTGCTGTTCTAATCAAACGTGGTAAGTGTATAGGGAGTAAGCTCAAGGCCTACACAGCCTGTTTGAAAACTTGCGGATAGTCAGACTCAAACTGATTTGGCTTGAATAAGCATCCAGGGAGGAAAATAAACAATTTAGTCATTCCACGGGGTCTGTTGGCTCAACCCGCCATGCATTAGTCTTGACTGTTTTAAGAGAAATTTGAAAACTCATCTTTTTAAAACTCAGTTTGAAAGTTTACTCTTTAAGGTATTTAGCGGTTTTTGGGGGGGCGATGCGCACTGTTTAAGAAGAATTTTTATGACTGGCTAACGCTAGCCCTAATCCCTAACTAATCCCTAACCTCAACAAAGGATACAATCGATACAATACAATAGAATTAGCCAATCAGAAAATACCCTCTTAGACAGTGCGCATCAGCTGGCTTTTTGTCTTTCTCTAATTGGTTTAGGTTGCCTTTATTTTGGTTTTTAGGTGTTTTCAGGTTTTGCGTTCCTTTTTTTTTTTTTTTTTTGAGCTGTTTATTTTAATTGTCATGTTCTTTTTATTAATTTTAAAAGTTTTCTCTTTTAGGTTTTTGTGATTTTATTGTCTTCTCTGCTTTGTGCTGTTTGCTTTTATTTTGGTCTTTAGGTGCTTTTAGGTTTGTATTCTTTTTTAGCTGTATTTACTGTGCTGCTTCTATATTTTGCCTTTGTTTTTATTTTTTATTGCCTTTCTTCTCTGTGAAGCGGTGTGAGACGCAGTGAACGTCGCTATATAAAATTATTATTATTATTATTATTATTATTATTATTATTATTATTATTATTATTATTATTATTATTATTATTATTATTATTATTATTATTATTATTATTATTATTATTATTATTATTATTATTATTATTATTATTATTATTATTATTATTATTATTATTATTATTATTATTATTATTATTATTATTATTATTATTATTATTATTATTATTATTATTATTATTATTATTATTATTATTATTATTATTATTATTATTATTATTATTATTATTATTATTATTATTATTATTATTATTATTATTATTATTATTATTATTATTATTATTATTATTATTATTATTATTATTATTATTATTATTATTATTATTATTATTATTATTATCCGCATGGATTATGCCTTAAGGCGACACTTCGTGCTAATTCAACAACACTAAGGCGACACCTGGAATTAAGGCGACACATAACTGTCGCCTTAAAGGAATAGGTACCATTTAGAAAAATAATTTTATTGTCGCAAATAGGCTTAAATTGTTCCTTTTGGTCTAATAAGTATGTCTACTAAATTTGGTTAGGGTGGGGTTAGGGGTAGGGTTAGGGTTAGGGTTAGAAAATTTGAATTTTTAGTGTGCAAGTCAATGTAACTGTCGCCCTAAGTCAGTATCCACGCTTATTATTATTATTATTATTATTATTATTATTATTATTATTATTATTATTATTATTATTATTATTATTATTATTATTATTATTATTATTAATATTATTATTATTATTATTATTATTATTATTATTATTATTATTATTATTATTATTATTATTATTATTATTATTATTATTATTATTATTATTATATTATTATTATTATTATTATTATTATTATTATTATTATTATTATTATTATTATTATTATTATTATTATTATTATTATTATTATTATTATTATTATTATTATTATTATTATTATTATTATTATTATTATTATTATTATTATTATTATTATTATTATTATTATTATTATTATTATTATTATTATTATTATTATTATTATTATTATTATTATTATATTATTATTATTATTATTATTATTATTATTATTATTATTATTATTATTATTATTATTATTATTATTATTATTATTATTATTATTATTATTATTATTATTATTATTATTATTATTATTATTATTATTATTATTATTATTATTATTATTATTATTATCATTATTATTATTATCATCATCATCATCATCATCATCATCATCATCATCATCATCATCAGTTTAATTATTCTCATGTTAACAACATGAGCCTTGGAAGTACTTAACCCACCGTTTAAATGATCCAGAATACATGGCGAATATATGGTGCTTCCCTACTCAACTACACAAGAAGCCGTTCTCTGGATCTTTTGCAACCCGGGGTTGAGAGGTAGCTATACCAATCAGAAGAGGATTTCTTTAGCCAAGCTGAACATTATGCAGTTTAACTACTTAGCGCTACCGGAAAAAAGCTAGTTCCTATATGAAGATCCAGTGATATCTTTATTGTTCAACAAGGAAAGGTCTGGGATACGCTAATAACCAAAAAAATAAATAAGGCTAGATAATAATAGATGTTCTTAATTATAAATATAAGTAGTCCAAGAAGCATTTTAAGACATTGTAAGTTTCTTTTAATGTATTGTGTCAGTTGAATATTACTTCTTTTATACCGAATGTTACTTAACGTTCAAGGTGTAAATTTGGCGACAGTTCTGTGAAAAGTGTACATATATCGCTCGAACGCTGTCGATCAGTCTATTAGTTCCCTACAAAATGCGGGAGTACGTAAGTACAGTAGGTATGGGAACATAGTACGCGATTCTATATCCCTGTACGTACTTACGTACGTTCGTACGTATATACTGTAGTATTACCGAGGCATACGTAAATAGGCCTATTGCATATAAATGGTGCATGAACATAGACTGAACGATTATCTTTTTGTTTATTAATTTACTTTAATCATTTTTGATGACATTTTGCCGGTGGTGACTTAAATTGAACTGAGGGGGCGACTTTGTCAAGGGGCGACTTTGTTGGGGGCGACTTTGTCAGGGGGAGACTTGGTCAGGAGGCAAGTTTGTAAAGGGCGACTTTGCTAAGAGGCGACTTTGTTAGCCAAGGGGGCGACTTCGTTAGGGGGCGACTTTGTAGGGGGCGACTTTGCTAGGGGGCTACTTGACTGGCCCCCGTACAGTAGTAGCAGAGTGGTGAAAATAGCAATTACTAATACTAGCTTAGGGCCCCTTTATGGTAAGATAGAGGTTGGTTCTTGCAATTACAAATTGTCTGAATAATTTCCCACTTTTTAATTAAAAGGTAGGTATACCTTCATGGAATTTTCATATTCCAGTTACGTAAGAACACATTGCCAATAAATTGTTGACATCTCAATGTCATTAACAGGGATAATATAGGCCTAGTAGCACAGGCCTACGTGTGATACCTAGTGTTGCGTAGTACATGTTGCGCACCCCTAAAAATAACAGATTTACCCCGTCACAACTCATGCTTATGGAAAATAACAGCAACCTTAACCATTCAGTGTTCAAGTTTCAGTCAAATGAAACGGATTCAGAATAAATGTAGAAAAATCATGACCTCTGTCATGAACTTTTCAAGCATTCCTCTTCGTACAGAGAAGCAGAGTATACGTACTTAAAAATGAGAACGGTCAAACCGACGAGTTGAATCCAGATTCCGGGGCCCTCAAGGCTCAAGGAACAAATTTGGTTGCCATTTACCTTACTTTAGAATTAAATGAGTTTTGTCCTAGGCTAGAATTAATTTGTCACATCAAGTGACAGTAGGGAGTTGTAAAAAGCTCATTATCAAAGTATTTTAATTCAGTGTGTGAGATTACTTCTTTCTTTGGATTCAGAGTTGCTAGAAGGTACCCTTAACACACCACCCAATATTTCACTAATTTCTTGATTATCACCTCCGCTCTTACTAGTCGCTCCTACAGTACCAACTCAGATGCAGAGTACAATATTTCAAGTACTAGGCTATATGCTTTCAATATTATTTTTTCATTTACACTTACAGGATGACATGATGGTAAAGCTCGATCTGCACAGGTTTGGTGGAGTTCCGTGGATAATTCATATTTATGATATTTAATTCAAAACTGTGATTTAGCAGAATTAGGTATGCACTGTGACCGTAAGTGCTCAAGTTAGTGAGTTAGTGATATTAACCAGTACCAACAGATTGATTTTCGTACCAGTTTTGGAAGATGCAGAGACACTATACAAATTAAAGCTTTTCACTGATTTTTGCTATTGTGCTGTTGTTGTCTCTGAATTGCCTACACAATATTTCTGAGAGAGGAAATTGCTCGTACAGGACTATATACAAATGGAGTCGCCTTGTGTTTTGTGCTTCCATTCAAATAACATTTTGCCTGGTTGATTATTGAATTCATGTGTGAAATTCAGAATCCAAGTCATTAGCAATTCCGCATACCCTGTACTTTTCGATTTCATTGCTGTGGAGTGAATGACTACAAAGACTAGAAACGCTACTGTTACGTACAGTATTGAAATACTGTAGATGATGCACTGTAATGTGAAGCAGATAGAGGAGAATTAATACAGTATTCTGTAGAACATGTTGAATGCACGGCATTTTAAGAAGTTTCCTACAGATGACTATGGAGTATGGACCATATCAATTTACAAAGAAATGTTGGCTGCCTTTCTAAAGTACAGTAGGTCTTTTAAAGTAGTTCGTAAATGATCAGTCGAGCTGGAGTTCAACATTTTTTCTGAAACACAGGGTACCGTAGAGTGCCTGTACCAGACAGTGGTTGAGAAGAGTCAAACTGCCATTCCTTTTTGATCATTCCCTTTGCGTGGAAGGCAATGCAGGACAGAAGAATTATACGACGACCGAACAAAATATTTCTTTCTATAGTTAACCTTTCATACATTGTGGAATGTGTAGAAACTGGAAAGTTGCTGTGGCAATTCTTGCATCATAGACAAAGCTTATTGTAGGAATACTATTTTGTCATGGACAAAATCTTGTGCTTGATTTGGAAAATGTGAAAAGACTGATGCACATAATATTTCATGAAATATTCTCTTTACCATGGACAAACTTTGTTTTGAATTTGAAAATGATTTGTGCTTATACAGTATATTTAGTAAAATTACTTTTTACCAATGGCCAAACTTTGATTTTTACTTGGAAAAGTGTGAAATTCATTTTTACATTGTGGACAAGCCTTTCCCTTTATGTGAAATGAATGATATGACTTTTACCTTGGACAAAAGCAAAACCTTGTTTTCTAATGGGGAAATTGAGGGATTGTGTCGAAATCTGCCCCCTTTGATAACTGAAGGTTGTTTAACTTTGACATAAATTGCCTCTTTGGCAACTATTTTTGAACCACCAACATTCTGCTTAAATTGAAACATCATGTAAGTATATATCAGATTTTTCAGCATACGCAAGATCTCCTACCCAATCCCTTACGGATCAAATGACCCACATATGAGAAAAGCTGCACGGTACAGTATGGTCCCTATTGGGTTTGGTTTAAAGGTCGTGTGACATGCCACCAAAAAGAGCTGTTTCACTTGTCACTTAAAGAATTAAGTCCTCCAATCAAAGATCAGTTTGAATTATTTCAATATCTCTTACCGTTCTTAAAATATATTACGTCTTCAAAGTTTGATGGTTTCTGAAGAAACTAATTGCCTATGCAAAAATAATGATGTGGAGTGTTGCACAGTGTTATGATTTCTTTTGTTAACCCTATATAAATTATCTCTTACTTACTGATCATACAGATTACAGTTTGGTGAGTGATATCAATATTTTTCAGGGAAAAATTTTAAGTTTTATAATAAACCCCTCAGGGTATAACAATGCTACCAGTGTCCTTGAAATTAAAGTTGAAAAACAAAGGCTAACATGTGCCATATATGGTATGTCCCTCTTTGGATGTCACATATTTGCATATTTAGCTCATGTTTATTCATGATACAAGTGTGAAATAGAAATTTTCCTGTAAAATGGTCAATATTTGATGGATTTTAAATGGAAATTGCGGCTATTTTCCGGATTTTTAATGCTTTTTACACCAAATATCCAACTGTGTTATTTTCATGTCACACTACCTTTAAATATGCATATAAGTGTGTGGCTGGTGTAACTGTTAAATTCTGTAAGTTGCTGTAAATCTTGCCACTTTTTGTCAATCAGTCTTCCCTTGGGAGTGTTATAAATGATTCTTTACATGTTTATCTGGTTGATATACTATGTACCGTACAGGTATTATGTGGAGATCAAACATGACAAATTTAAGTTTTTCTTTTTCTGAGACTTGGACTTTGATGTCCCAATTAATTTCCTAATTATTATATGTTCATCATTCACACCTTGATTTAGCACTTACCCATGCAGTACTCTGAAAAACAGGAGACAATTTTTAAAGTTTCCTCTTTGTTTGCTGTTATGACTTTTCATATAAGTTCCAAAGAATCTCAATTTGTACTGCTCTTCTAAGTCCAGTGTAATCATTGCCAGTTGACTCTATGGTTGAAATTCAATTACAAATGTAAATGATAAATCAAAGAATAACTTATGGTCTAGCAACAAATGTACAGGCATTGTACTGTTGTATGCAATACCAAACATTAATCCAACTTGTATTCTGCTTTTCATATATTGCTTTCCTGTTTCATTGAGACTACTGTACTTTTCTACCCAGGTTACTTTATTGGTTTATGCAATAGCAACATCATGAAGTTTATAAGTAGTATTATTGCTTTCATGTCTTCTAGCCAAGCAATCTTTAAGTGTGTTATTTGAGATTTCTATTTTTTTACAGCATTTTACTCTAGCTTTTCCTAAGAAATGTTATCCATGCACCTTGATAAAAGTTACATTCTTTATTTCATCCCAGAGGTTTTAAAACTTTAGTAGTTTAATTCACTTTCCTTTTACATGCAATTGCAAACTAAGCCTTGTTTTATTTGGATTTGCTAATTTTGTATTGAACATTGTTGTGTACAGTATCTGTGCTAACTCACAGCCTCAGACTTGCTGTACCATTCCTAGTTTCTGTCTGGGCTTGATATGAACTCTATATATTGTATTCATTTTTACATTCAATTAAACCGTCCTGTTTACATTAATTATTTATATATACTTAAGTTCATCCACAACACAAATTGACCATTTCTACGAATTATATTATTATGCAAAAGATTTCTCAGAATTCCGCTTTGATACGAATATTGTTATATTAACTATTATTAACTTGGTGTTCTTAGCAGGGCACAAATTAACGTTTGTCTTATCGAGGGCTCTTTTTGGGGTAGTTGGCTGAAATGTCTGTTAAATCCGTCTTCCCTACACAAACTATTTGGCCAAATTCGCCCTCGTGACCCCAGTTTTGGGGGCTATTTTACAAGTTACGGGGGATAATCGCCCTGAGCCATCGCTTAATTCCTGCCCTGGTTATTAGTTATTGGCTCTGGCTTTATTTCTTTATCATATAGAATTATGAATGTGTGTACTTCTTGAAGCATACATACTGTAAGTTGATTTTAGTATCATTTCTTACAAGTTGTTTAGATACTGAACCACAGTAACCATGGTAAAATTTAACTGTACCATATACTATCCAAGCAATGATTTGTTGCTTTTGGCATGTATAAGTTTGCGCAGTGTTTCTCTTTCAGTTAAAACTACAGTTGTAGGATCCTTCCACATATTCTCTTGCCAGTGCTAAGAAATTAAGAAGTCTTTTAATGGATCACTTCATGAAAGGTAGTGTCTTTATTTCACAGTTACAAAGTTGGTGAAAATGAAAACCTTTTATATCTTTTTTATCCTACACTTTGTCTTTACAGTTAGGTGAAATTTCCCTTTCACTCCCAGTAAAATCCATTAGGTAATACTTTCTCTGCTAAACAAATGATCATAAAGCAGCCCAAGGGTCTATCTCATGGAGGGGAAGGGGGATACATTAGCATTTGCTCCCTTTCATATATTTTGGTTCCACTACAACGATATTCGTAGGCACCAGAAATGTTTCCTGGACGTCATAGAACTTTTCCTTACATCCCTGAAACGATTTCTAGACATCCGGCACATTTTTGTACGTCTCTGTAATTTTCTCTAGACGTCCTGGGTATTTTTCGTACGTCCTTAAAACGTTTTGTGGACGGCATGGACGTTTTCCTTACGTCCCTAAAACGTTTTCTCAACGTCCTAGTACGTCTCTGAAACGTTCTCTGAACGTCCTGGGTATTTTCGTAGTCCCTTAAACGTTTTCTGAACGTCCCGCACGATTCCCCTATGCCCCGGACGTTTTCCGTACGTACCAGTTTTCTCTACGTGTTTGATACGTTTTCCACACGTCGGTATTACATCAGGCAAAGGTTTTTTCAACGTCGTTTACGTCTAAAAAACGTTTTTAAAACGTCTTGAAAAAACGTTTTAAAAACGTATGAAAAATCCACAAAAACACGTGCTAAAAACTTAGAAAGAAACATTTTGCAAACGTAAGTGGTTACGTTTTAAGAACGTTTAGAAAACGCTTTTGTGTTAGCTGGGATATGGTCTAGAGCACGGTAATTTCAGAACGGTTCTAGTCCGTAGGGGGTGGGAGATCTTGCTTCGTTGTCACCAATAATTGTGCAGAACATAGGTCTAATACAGATAACATTAATCGAAAAATCCGCCTCATAACACATACATTTTCGAAATTGTTTTTCAGACATTATGTAGTATAGTAATCTTTCGGTTTCGGCATGGAAAATGTCTTTTACGGTGTGGAATGTTAGTTGTCATTGTTGGTACTGATCTCTAGTAATGAGATCTCGACTGTAATTGATTTAGAGTTGTGTAGTTTCCTGACAACAAAGTTGAGTGTGTCGAGCATTTTAAGGGGAAAGGGACTGTACATATGTTTCCACATTTAATCTAGACAAAGTTAATAAGTTTCCCAATAAGCCACCTGTGCCCCTACTTTGTATATATATATATATATATATATATATAAAGTATTTAATTAAGTGTAATTAACTGCCCCCAGGAGCAACTACAAGTTGAGATCAGTTTTTATTTTTACTGAGGAGTATTTGCAGAGAATTTACTTGATGCTTTTTAAGCAAATTATTAAAGCAAATTGCAGTTTTTCCAATTTCGCTTTATTCATAGGATATGGGCAAGGCGTTTTACTTATATCGGATTAATATACAGGAAAACCCAAGGTGCACATTCTGTGCGAAAGAGAATGAAACTATAGATCACCTGTTTTGAGAATGCAGATACATCTCTAATATTATTTAAGACACCGGGCAGGCTATTACAGGAAAGTAATTCTGTTCCCTAAAATTAGCCTTCTTGTTGCAAATTAATTCATAAGCACTCATATCAGTTTCTATTTTTTTTTTTTTTTTTTTTTTTTTTTGCCAGGTAATTTATACTTTGAAAGATTTCGTCTGTGAACGAGTAGTTCATGTACAGAAATAAGCTTTTGTTTCAAGTGAAGAAAACGTCAGTCTGCATAAATGAATTTCAGAGAAACTTTTCTTTCTAAGCCAAAGACTGTGGGTAGGTCCAGAGTTATCACCAATAGGAGTTTAACCATTGCAATCTCACTTCAAAGAAAAAAGACTTTTATGAAAGGCAAAGTGCAAAAAGTCATTAACAGTGTACACCTGTTCTTTTCGGTCCAAAGTACACTTCTTATCAAATCATTACAACCCAAAGGCTTAGAACGACCGAGTAAGCCTAGCATAAAATCAGGTATAAGTAGTGTATGATTTATACTTTTTAGTTTGTTTAAAGTTGAGTAAATGTCTCTGTATATCACTGAATAGGCAAGGCATTAACAGCCAATCACACAAGATACACGTACAAAGATCACGATCAATGTGGACCACCTGGACCAAGCTTGAGGAGAAACAAAGCAAGTTTGATGTTAGTAAACCAGAAAGGCAAAAGGCTTAGTGATTCCTTGCCGTATGGGGATGCTTTCTAGAACTGAGGTTTATCCCTCACATTTCTTTTTTGACTACATCGTTTCACGATATTTTAACAATTTGACCTCTGCTGACCTCACATGAACTTTGAACCCCACCAAATATAACAAGAAAGAAAAATGGAAGTGTCTTGAAAGTTATTCAACTATAATGGATCCTGGATCTTGAAAATTCTTGGGAATTTTGCTTTTTGACCTCTGGTGATCCCCGATGACGATCTTGGGAATTCTTGGGAAATTTTGCTTTTTGACCTCTGATAACCCCAGATGACAATCTTGGGAATTCTTGGGAAAGTTTGCTTTCTGATCTCTTGTGACGTCAGATGACGATCTTGGGAGTACTTGAGATATTTTGCTTTTTGACCTCTGGTGACCCCATATGATGATCTTGGGAATTCTTGGGAAACTTTGCTTTTGACCTTTAGTGACCCCAGATGACGATCTTGGGAATTCCTGGGAATTTTTGCTTTTTGACCTCTGGAAAGCCCATGTAACAATCTTCCAAATTCTTAGGAAATGTTGCTTTTGACCCCGGTCACCCCAGATGACAATGTGGGAAATTCTTGGGAAATTTTGTTTTTTGAACTCTGATAACCCCAGATGACCTTGATTCCACCAAAAATATAGGATTCTTCCTCTGAACATAACAAATCTATATTTGCCATTCCAATCTTGACATATCGCGATTTCAAGGTTTTCGGTCTTTGACCTCTCGTGACCTCAAATGACCTTTGACCTCCACCAAAAACTATAGGGTTCTTTCTCTCAACATGATGTATATATATATATATATATATATCAAATATGAAAAGTGTCGGTCATTTCTATCTTGAGATACCGTGATTAAAAACTTCGGCTTTTTACCTCCGGTGACCTCAAATGACCTTTGACCTTCGTTAAAAACAATAGGCTTCTTCCTCTTAACATGATGTATCTATAAACTAAATATGAAAAGTGTCGGTCATTCCTTTCTTGAGATATCGTGATTAAAAACTTTTTGGCTTTTAACCTCAGGTGACCTCAAATGACCTTTGACCTTCACCAAAACAATACGGGTCTTTCTCTAAACATGACGAATATATATAACAAATATGAAAAGTGTCGATCATTGCTACCTGGGGATATCGTGTTTACAAGCCGTTTACAAGGTTTTCACAGTTTAACCTCCGAAGACCTCAGATGACCATTGACCTCTACCAAAACAATATAGTTCTTTTTCTTGATATGACAAATGTATATGCCAAATATGAAAAGTGTGGGTCATTGCTACCTTGACATATCATGTTTACAAGGTTTTTGGTTTTTGACCTCTGGAGACCTCATTTGACCTTTGACCTCCACTAAAAGCAATAGGGTTCTTTCTCTTAACATGAACAATTTATATACCAAATATGAAGTGTCGGTCATTGCTATTTTGAGATATCGCGTTTACAAGCCGTTTACAGGGTTTTCACAGTTTAACTTCCGGTGACCTCAAATGACCTTTGACCTCTACCAAAAACAATAAGGTTCTTTTTCTTGACATGACAAATGTGTATACCAAATATGAAGTGTCGGTCGTTGCTAACTTGAGATATCGTGTTTACAAAGTTTTCGATTTTTGACCTCTGGTGACCTCAAATGACCTTTGACCTCCACTGTCGCCTTAATGTCGATTAATAAGGACGAACTGTCGCCTTAAGGTATAATCCATGCTGATAATAATGATGATGATGATGATATATATATATATATGTGTGTGTGTGTGTGCGTGTAGGCGAACGGTGCAGCTCTAGGTGGTGTTGGGTAGTGCAAGGCAATGCCAGGCATTGCGGAGTGTCCACCATTCCCATCTAGATATATCGTGTTTAAAAGCTATTCTAAAAACTCATAACTTCCACCAATATCAACCTTTCCATCTATATGACGAACATGTTTCCTCAGCAAAGTAAGTAACGGAAGACAAAATTCTAATACAAAAACTGAAGTAATAAGTGTATTTGATCGGAATAAAAACCGGAACTTCAGAATAAGAAACCGAGCATTTACGTGTATCAAGCGTGGGTACGGTTGATGTGATTTCTGTCCCCTGATTAAGACAAACTTTAATTGGACTGTCAAAACTTATAATGTTGTGCATTTATCCTGTTTTATTCCGAGCATTTTCTAACGCATTCATCGTTTGATTAAAAAATCATAAGGTAATTACTTTCTCTCATTATTGCTAAAATATTGTATTAAAGATAAAAAAAAAAGCTTTGATTCCCTGTCAAAGGCAAAAGGGGTCTATGAAACCACCCGCTAGTGGAATGTGGAAATAGAGGACTTCAAGTCATGAACTTTAGACGTAAGTGTATGAACAAGCTTGGTATGAGATGAAATATGAGTGGTTTTGATTTGAGTGTTTTGCAACAGAAACCGAGCATATTCCACTGCACCATCAGCATACCGATTGGTTAAAAGGTATTTCGAATAATGTTATAGTCACAGCATCCGTCCTAAAAAAATCTTTTGTATGTAACAAATTCAGTCTCTTTAGGTTAGGGGATTTTCAATCTGACTCGAATCAGTTCATTGCCTGGAATTTTTCACAACACTTACCCAAGCCCTAAAACTGATCTACATTTAATATTTACAAACAGCGCTGTTTTAGCAGTTACTGTACCTCTTTGAATCACCGCTTACAAAGAAGTTCTCAGCATCTAGAAGTCTACCCACACACGAGCCATTAACTAAGCTGTAAAGAGTTGCCCTTATATGAATAGGAATTAATGTACTTTACCTTCACAACAGGCTAATTAATTAAAACAATCTTCCATGGTTAAATGGGAGTGTACACCATTTGCAGAAAAATCCTAAAACAAAACTGCATGAAGTCTGCGCTCAAACAATGTTCAATATAAGCAAATGGTAGCTATTAGGTCAGAGAAGGAAGGTCATGGCTAAACTTAATAATGACCTTTGGGGATGTTTCCCTTTAACAGGTTTATACTGTAGCCACAATGGGTGGTAACACCTGTGTGTGTGTCTACCCAGCATTCATGGCTACTAAAGCCGGTTCTGTCCTTCCCCCCGTGGCTTAGCTATTACCTACGTCTACGCCCCCCCCCCCCTTCCATAAACGCTTTGTTAACATCAATCCTATCTACCCTAACGTAAAAATAATTATAATATTTGCACTTTTAATATGCCATTATCAAGGCATTCCTCATCAAAGCCAGAAAACAATATTACCCCAGCTCGGCAATAGGTCGTTCAGGAGACGATCCCTCCTGTGCGAGCATCTCTAACTTTACTCTTGATGACAGTCTACCTAAGTCTACCTCACAGGTACATATTTTACCTCTAGATGGAGTAAGGCAATTGAGATACACAATTTTGCCCAAGGACACAACGTAATAACTTTGGCAGGAGGCGAACCATCGAACCTTGTTTCAAAAGACTAGTCTTTCTTCTCACCCAATAGGCCACCACGCTCTCAATTAGCTACAACCCTGTCTCTAGCGTATCAAAATCACCATCAAATTTATGAACTGAATGATTGTTTTGAAGGACCTTAAGGTTAATTTAATACCTTCCATGGGATTTCCCAAGTTTGTTTACATAATGCATCTATCATAGGCCACCAGTTTCTGGTATCTCCCCTATATCCCACTGTAAGACACTCCTTTTCTTAACCTCTACTTAAATGCCTTTTTCGGAGGCCATCACTAAATTTAGTCTGGCTACATCCCTCTTTATACTGCTTCTTTGTCTTTAAGTAAACTAAGAGATAAAAGCAATAATATATAGGTCACAGGTGGTAAAGTACTGACCGGCCTAAGCCCTGATAAAAAGGTCAACTACACTTGCTTAGCTTTCCTTTACATTATTACACAGGTCGATCGTGGATTACACCACTAAACTGTTTGACTGTCTGTGGTGTCCTGAATATTTTAATGATAATGTCAGTCAGAGAATCATACAGCAGATGTAGATACTAAAATTACAAAAACTTAACAAAGTTTAAACAATATTGCACTGTACCCCAATTAATGACAAAATCTAAGTTAATAAAGATGATTCCAAAACAATGGAAAGTTAAATTGCAAAGTGGATACATCTCTCGTTTATGTCAGCCAGATAGAAGAACGAAACAGCATCAATATCAATATGACTTAGTGGTGGATTCAAACTGGTCAAGCAACTACTGCACAGGTTTATTTTGCTACCTGTAGACGTACAAGTACTCCTTCAATGCACATAGAACATGATATACCCACAGAACATACTATGTGTTATACACATAAAGAACAGAGGCTTTATTCGGGTACATATATCCTACACTGAGCGTACTGCATACATAATTTACAAGAGTGCAAGACTGCGCCTTTGAGGTTTTAAGCATCATTATTTGATTGTGTGACCTTTACCAAAAATAATAGGGGTGGTATCCGTGCTTGCTCTCTTAAGATATTGAGTTAACAAGGATTATTTGAGGCATTAGCCTGAAGTGACCTCAATTGACCTTTAACAGCCATCAAACTGATAGTGTTTCACAGCGCTGCGGTTAAGTCCTCACCTTTAGAGTCCGAATTCGAGTCACTGGTGTTCGAGTCTAAGTCGGACTTCGAGTTGCAGGCCGGGTCTTAGTCTGAGTACCACTTATGGAAAAAGGCACACTAAGAATACGAACTACCAAATGATGAATGTTTATACTGCCTCTCATTTAATCTTCTTGTGCTTCATGATATAGGTCGGGCTTTCTTAATCATTATACTGATGGGTCAGAGTTTTCATGTCACAATCCTCTCGGGCCACGGACAAGCTTGAACATTGCCCATTGTGTCCCTTGTCCTAGATGAAATTATTACAAAGAACCTTGGGAGTGGAAAGGACGCCATCCAAGGGCTTATCAGGCGCAAATCCAGAGGGGCTTCTCCGTCTCAAGACCCCCTTTCCTTTTTGAAGCAATCCCAAAGCTGCATTACCTAGTTTATGTCCTTGTTTGTATTGCCAGATGCCAAGAAATATCATTAAACAGTGTTTAATTTCCAATTTCCCCAGACCCCCTCCCCCTCCATTGAGGCGTCGTTCATTTGACATTTGTAGGTTCAAAACTTTCTTAGCCCCCCCCCCCCCCCACCGCTCTTGTAAAATCTTGGATCCGCTCTTTTTGTGATCCAGAGACCTGTATTAGGGCCCCTTGTCTACTTCACAGCATGGACTTAGTAGAATCATACCGGGGAAGAAAGCCCTGAAGTTTATGGGTATTTACGATTTAGTCGAGACTCTCATCCCACATGTTGACGCAGGCTTTCGAAAAAGGTTACTACTGTTTTGCTTTTTTCATTCAGAGTCCAGGTTCTTCTTCTGCTATTTGAATGATATCATTACATCATTTGAAGCATATTTCTGCCTTTAAAGTACCATATAAAAGACTTAAATGTACACTGTGGGGCAGTCACTGTATTGTGATGTATTTAGATCAATATGCAGTTTCAAACTGCTTCTTTCTATAGATGCTGACCACTTAGTTCGATAATTCAAGGAATTCCAACTTTTCCTATACCATCATTGTATATTCATCACAAGAGTTTTTCTTAGTTTGAATAAGTCAGGTTTAAAGTTAAGCTTCAGGCCAGTTTTAGTCAAGTGTTGCATTTAGTCATTTTTAAGTCTAGCTGTAGTTGTGGTGAAGCAGATTGTTTTTAGTCAGGTTTAGTTTTGAAGTAGAAATCCATACTTAAAACGACTTTTGTCTTGTTTGAACCTGCTTATTTCATACTTTTTTCCAAAAGGGGTTTTACAAATTTCTGACAAGTAGGTTGCAGACTGAAAATATTAAAATAACACAAAAATTCTGGGTAGTAATCTTGGACCGTCGCAAGGGTTACCAACCTACCCGAAACTTACACTACTTGTCACACAACACCTGTCACACTATAAGTCCAATCTACTTTTAGACCAACATTTATTTTAAAGACTTTCCTCCTTCATGGTGAGGCAGCATTAAGGAAAAGGGTAAGTTTTGTCCATTTCTGCAAGTCCAAGCAATGCACAAGGATTCATGTTGAAACCATGATCTGGGGCCAACTCTTGTTTTGCTAAACAAAAACTTTCTTAGCATAGCTACTAGAAAAGAAGAAAAAAGTGTAATTTCAAAACCCCAGACAGTCTGGGAGTTATATGTCTCATTAAATGTACTTCTTTCAGCCTAGCAAAAGCTACATGTATAAAACATGCCTACAGTGCTTTGTGAGTAATGCTGGCTATTGTGGGGGTCAAGACTTTTACAACGGATGAAAGTGTAATTCCTGTCATACCTGTATGGGCTATTTTCTATCCAACCTGTAAGCATATGAAATCAAAAACTGATAGCCCTTATTTTGAAGATTAAAGAGTTCTAAACCTTTGAATGTATTTGTGATGTTAGTAGGATGTAATTTTCGGGATTTAGACTGACCTCCTACTTTCACACTTTCTACAGAAGGGTATCAGTTTTGAAAGATCTAATATTTGGTCAGAATATCTCTATGCAGCAGCAAGGTTAATTGAAGGTCTACAAAAAAATTACATGACAGAATGGGGCCAAACATAATTCTGTCAGTTTTATGAAACCAAAATTTTGCCGTTTTTAAAGGAGACTATTGACATTGACGTAAGGGTACACAGCTTACATTTTTCGCAAGTACCCAGATGCTTTTTCATATCGCAATAAAATCTCAAGGAAGTAATTTCCTGATTCTTGAAAAGTCATTTTTTTCAGCTCTTGATTAAATTTAAACTTATATGTTAAACTACTCGGGACTGTATGAAGCTGACATTCCACGCACGTACAGTAGGGTATAGCGCTGTAAGGTATTATAGTCTGTACAACACTTTAACTGTAGCACACTTCCTTCAATATTAGCTTCCAAAAGTAGCTTAGAGTACCTACCGTACAGCAGTGTGCATGCATCATTTTTTTCTTAACAAAGCACAACCACTGAAGTTGACTGAACTCAACAATTTGCTTTGCAAAACTTTTAGAGTAACAACCTCCACAGATCCTTACAACAGTGTAATTAACAATAACCACAGGTTGGAATCAAAGAAAACGATTTAATTTATGACTGTCTGTACATAGTCACAACAGTGTACAAGGTACTGCCATTGCCTTATTCATATCTGCCACTAACCAAATCTGACAAAATACCCCAATTTGGAAGTATTGAGTCACCATGAGGCAGGGTTTGGGCAGTCTGCAAAATAAAGTAAGGTCGGACCTGAGATACGGCTTGTATCAACAAGTGTTGTAAGTTTCGGTTAAGTTTGTAAACCTTGCGATGGTCAAAGATCACCGAGAACGTCGGTTTCAATATAATATTTTCAGTCAGTAACCTACTTTAGAGCCTTGCCAAAACTTATAAAATGGCTTAAGATGCATCATATGTATGTAATAAGCACATACAATATGGGGATTTTCTGATTATTAATCTTGAGCATATGGGGGTCTGAAAATGATTTTGTTTGTCCATCTGCAGAATAAATTAGGGTATTGAGTAGCCTTTAGAGAAAAAAAAAAAGTGGAAGAAATGCACCTGTTTTGAGGTAAGATTTGACTTATTTCTGTAGACGATACTATACCCTAGGTACTAATTTTCAGCTTTGTATCTTATGCAATAAGCACTCTTATGTGCACTGCAAACGCAGAAGTGGGCCATAATTCTGAAATGACTCAGAGTTGAGATCCAATCGCTTTGATTTGTTCATTATACAAATAGATGAATGTTATAAATTGCAGCCAAATCTGAGAGATGACCGTACATGTTGTCAGAATATTGGTTGATTTGACACTAAATGACCCATAAAATACATTTACATGTGGAATATAACTCAAGATATCGCGTTAATAACAGGGTATGACCATCAGTGACTTCAGACAACTTTGACCAACATCCAACATGATAGGGTTTGTTTTATCCATATAATATATATACATGGTAAGTATGGAAACCCCACGCTTGTTATCTTGAGATATATTTTTCCGAGTTCGAATTGTGATGAACGTTAATGACTTTTGACCTCAACCAAGAACACAAGGATTCTTATTCAGTCTTTTTAAGTGGTGGATAAAGAATAACTTCTGTGAGAAGAGCTTCTATTGGTCATTTGAATAATTAGATTTCCGAGGGTGTCTACAAGGCTTAGAAGTAAGATTTAAGCAGGGTTGGAATGAACAAGTTACAAGTAACGCCGTTACACTGTTTATTGACCATGCTAATACTTTCCATCCCACTATCAAATTCACCAGGGACAGTTCCCTACGGAGATCCCCTTCCTCGACGTGGTAGTGAAAGTGGACGACAGATCCAGGATTCTCACTACAGTGTATTGCAAACCCACTGACAGACACAGTTATCTGCAGTACAATAACTTTCACCCACTTCATTTGAAGAAACCTATTCTCCTTTGTCAAATTTTAAAGTACAAAAGAATTTGTTCATACCCCCAAGATTATGTTATAAGAGTTCTTGAACTGCTGCATTTTTCTTCAAAAGGGATACCCTTGGAAGTTGCTAGCGAAGGAAATTGAAAAGGTAACAAATGGGAACGCAACACCCTTCTAGCTTGTAAAGAGAAAACCAATATCAATAAAATACCCATGGTGCATCAGTACCACCCATCCCTAATTCCCATCAACAAACGTCTCTAGAAAGAGTGGAAAACCTTATCTCAAACCCGTTTCGGCAACTTGTTTTCCAAACCCCTTTTTGGGGGGCTTACAAACAACTTCCCAACCTCAAACGGTTACTGAGCAAGAGCACCGTACCCAGACCTGCTCCCCTACATTGTAACCAAAAATACAAAAAGCCCGGATACCACGTTATCGCCAGATGCCAAATTATCGATATCAACTCAATTAGCCCCTTTAATGAAGAGATGCAGATATCATACATACATACACTGAAATTCAAACAGCAACAGTTACGTAACAATGCGATTGCGCATAGGCACGCGCGTAGTAGTTAAGCAGTATATTAATGCGTGTGAAACCTTACGAGATTATGACTTAGTGAAATACCGCTTACGAAACCAATATCCTTATTAAGGCCAAAGATGTGTGTTCTAAGGTGGAGGATATTTTCAACTGCGTTGCAGTTCCTGTCCGAATCGCTTTTGAAGTTGCCATTAATTACCAAGAATTTCACATTGTCACTCTAGTGATTGGTCCGTTGAAATGATTGGCGATAAGCAAGCCAGCGAAAATATTACGAATGATGCATAGGTGATTGGCGAATCTGAATGTAAAAATTTGGATTTAGTCTCACCAATGTACACAGCATTTGGCAGTAAATGACATTAATGACACTAAAAGAATCGCACGAGAAACTCTGAAGACAAAGTTGAAGTCCATTGATAGTAACATAGTAACTGGGGTCAATGCGATCACATAGCGATCACATAACTTACAACGTTGTCAGTGACAAGATCGGTAGCCAGTCGGGGTAGGGGAGGCGCGAATACAGCTCTTAACCAACAAGTTACGCAGATTTGATAGCTGTCTAATGGCTTGAACAGGTGGTAAAGAAAACAATTCTGAAATTTGTGAGTCTGGGTCAGTGTCATGCAGGCTCGTTTGATGCTGTTCACAAAGGGGGTCAGTTTAGGATCGTAGACAGTGACTTCAGGAACTCTATTGTCGGTTCTTCTTTCTTGGTCCTGTAGCAAGCCTTCAGGACAATTTTGAAACATCGTCAAAGCACCCTTTTATTTGTTTGCAGGGTAACCCCGACATAGAAGGTTTACAAAGAGTCTGATTGAAGCCCAAAGGAAAAGGTCGTTAGATGAGCAAATGCGCTTGCAACGAGTAAACTGACTACATGCAATAGATTTCTTGATGTGAAAAGGATGGAAACTATTGAAAGATAGGCTAAATAAGCAAGCAGGAGGACAGACAGTACACCAACCGCATTTGCAAAAGTCATTTCAGGTTTCGTCAAATAAATAGGCAACCCCTCGGTTGTTGAATAAGAGACAGGAATAGTGCTGTCGACGGCCAATGAATAAGTCTTCCCTGAAGCACACAAGGAGTAAAAGGGGCAGAGTATAAATACAAAAACCATTTTTATTAGATAGTGTTTACTTGTGTTTAGCCAAATTTAATTCATTGAAATGTCTCAATGGGTCAGCAATTATAAAATATTGTTTGTTGCCATTGCTCATTGGAGGAAGGGGTGGTGGCTGGGTAAATATTAGAGCAGCATTAAAACGTTTTCATTTGACTGCTAGGCTCTTTTTTAATACCTCAATAAAAACAATTTACATGCTAACGAAGAACACAACATATTAAGCGTTAATCGAAACATCCTTTAGCACCAAAAGCCTGTGCATATATGCATTGGAGTGATTTTGCAGCACTGGAGCGATGCAAAGCAAGTCAGTTTATCCCAACTTCCCATTTTTGGTGAAAACGCATTCTAGGAAAATTGAAAGGTTTTACAGAATTTATGGTATTATGTAACCCATTCTGTCAGCCAGTCTTATTTAAGGAATTGAAACTGTCTGGATGCAGAACCAGCATGCAGCGTTCGGTATGGAAAAGAATTTTGAATGAAAACTATTGGGGCTTTCCTAGCACAGTTCTTTTACTTCGAAATCCATATCTGATATCCGATGAAAACTATTATGCATTTTCTTGTAGAACCTCTTGTAGAACCTCTAGTGAGAAGCATCTTCACTCTTTCGTTCAGTTGTTAAGGCGGTACTTCAAGAATCAAACAATTGTGGAGCTTTGCTTACATCAGGTTTTAATGCGTTATGAAAATTTTCCCCCTTCCAAGTTATTGTTTTCATACAGACGCTTAACATCCGTTTATAGAAGGAAATTATACTTAGAAAGCAAAGGCAAACTTAACGTGTGTAGGCAGAGTTGTTGAATCGAGTCTCTAAATTGGACTCGAGTCCGACTGGAGTTGCACTTTTTCTTGACTTGCGACTTGATTTGACTTGAACAAAAATGGCTTGCGTCTTGACGTGACTTGAAGAAAAAATGACTTGGCGACATTGAATGACAACGTTTGTCGCTGAGTGTGGCATGAATTTTGACCATAAAATCTAAAAACAGAAACGGAAGCTTTTTTTTTCATGTATTTGAGATTGCAGTGTCAGGGGTAGAACGGCTATGACTTTTTGGCTAAGTCCATTTGCAGTATTTGCTTTTTTCAGCCAGTTGAAAATAAAGCCACACATGACAGACCCATGATGTATAGGTGTGAAGGTTTGTTACATTAAGTCTTGTGTCCTTTCTGGGACGCGGCTCCTTTGGTGAGCTAACTCTTTCGGGAGTAACTTTTGATTTCGTGTTCGGCTCTCCACCAGAGAGTCACTGGGATTTCAAAGAAAAGAAGAAAGGATGTAGCCTAAAGACAGGGTCACGGGGGTCGAGACAAGGTAAAGCTGTAATAAAGCACTAATGTAAGCGACCATTTGAACGCATATTACTTAACTACAAGCACATATCACGTTTAGGTAATGTACGTCGGTTACAGCCCACTAGACAGAAGGTCCATGAGACCGAACGTCCGCTAGACCGAAAATGAAATGGGGTTCCCGAGACCGAAGGTCTGCGAGGTCGAAATATAAAACCCGCTCACGAGACTGGAACTTTTGAGGATATACGTACGTGCACAGTTGTGTAACCAAAATTCAGCTAAGGGGGATCGTGACTTTGTGAACGATGCTCCGGGAGAGTGGAGGCGTCTAACAGGAGGATTCTCCCCTCCCCTTTGAGATGATTTTTAAATAATTTTGTGTGCGGGTGAAAACTTTGGAAGTAAAATTTGGATTTAATCTTGCCAGGGGTTGGGCTATGACCCAGTTAACCCCTCGCTACGTCACTGTACGCGGCCACTATTTATTAGCATACGTACGTACCCGTTATTATAAAAAACGTATTCTTACGTGATAATTATTACTATACGCAAACCTTTTCTCATTTTCGGTCTCGCGGACCTTTTTTTCACTTTCAGTCTCGCGGAGCTTTTCTAGTCTTTGGTCTCGCGGACCTTTTGTCATTTTCGGTCTAGCGAACCTTTTCTCGTTTTTGGTCTCGCGGACCTTCGGTCTAGTGGACTCTTTTTGTTTTTGATTTTCGTTCTTGTGGGATGCCCCCATGTACATCGATCAGTGATTTCCAACCTTTTTCGGCTCATCGCGGTCTCTTGCACCCAGGGGCGTAGATACGGGGGGTGTGGGGGTGTGTGAATGAAAAGTCGGTCTCTGAGCTCCAAAAAGTTGGTCTCAAAGCCAGTTCAGTATGCCGTTGGAACAGTAGACCAGAAAAGTTTGCCCGAAAAGCAAAAAAAAGGGTCTTCAAAAATTCGGATCGTACAACTATGGCAACGGGAGTCGGTCTCCAAGAAATGTAGTCGGTCCCAAAAATTCACCCCCTCCCCCCGCAAATTCAAGAATATACGCCCCTGCTTGCACCGAATGGTGTGTTGAAGAAATGCACTCTACCCATGTCCTCAAAATATGAATGAAAATAAAAGAAGACTCTATGTCTATTATATGAATGATTGAAAAGAAAATGAAAACGATTGGTAAGGTTAAGGGTAAGATTAAATAGCTTACGGTCTTCTATGTGTGGATATTGAGGGGAATTACAAACCCTCGGGGGATCACAGTATATGATGGCCAGGCCCGAACTCGTGACCGTCGAAGAGGTGGTGACTTGATAGGGCATGTTGGTCATCCTTAGGACAAAATCCCAATAAGAGGCTGTTAAACACAACTTCCTGCATCTGAAAATCAAAATTATCACGCAAACGGCAAACATTTTTGATAAAATCATGTTGTATAATTCAGTGTGATCCTTGCAATTCCGAAATAGGTAACCCAGTAGGCTAATGATCATTTATCGGTCAGCTAGCCAAGTCAGGAGGTCGTTTTACACACATTTAGAGAATACTCATCACCACATGAAAGTTGACACGTATGCAGCTGGGTACCCATGAAACTGCAAAGTGTTGAGCAGGGTCATGTTTGGGGAATAGCCTCCTTTTTTAAATCGATCCCATTTGCAAAAGAAGTTATCTTGTCTTATTCAAAATATTGTAAGCTGCATAGCCTACAATAAATGCTTTAAGCTTAAAGTGATATTACCTGTTCAAGAAAAGGGAAATACATACGGCCTAATGTTTTTCTTTATTTGCCAATACACTAGCAATACTATTCATGGATGGAGTTGTTTATATAGTGACTGAAAATGGTAGTGTGAATGGCAAAATATAAAGAAACAGTATGAAAACAGTCAAAATCTTCAGGCTATTTTGAAAAAAAAAACCGTCCTCATTACAAACAGGTCAAACCACGCCTATCACAACACTATATGAATATTCAACGGATCACGTAGCTGTAGGCCTATGTACCGAAGTACTGTGCATGAGATTATATTCCCTCGGTTATTCATGCATTGGCTGGGAATAGAGTGATTTTGAAGGTTGTATACTTCACAGCACACTTGAGGTTTTGAAAAAAAGCACCGGTTTTCATCATACTACCCGTGTTAGTGAATTTCACCCCTAACAGTATTCAAAAAGACACTTGCATACTACGCTTGTAACGGTAACCAGTTACACCTCTATACACTTGCTTACTTCCCCGCATCCCAAGTCTTTGTCCTTGAGCGGTAGGCTAGGTCTACATATCAAATAATCTACGTAAACTGGACAACGATACACTGTGTCGAGTTTGTAGATGTCGATGACTATGGCAAGAGCACTAACCTGAAGTATGATAGTCGAAGTCGTAAAATTGTATGGCTCGATTCGATTTCCTCTGTGAGCAATGTGTTATTTCCCTCGGTCAACTTCGATTGTTGTAGATGGTTTCTCCAAGAGTTTCCAACATGTAAAAGAATTTGTGTCTGTTGTATCAGCACTCCCTGGTTGAATCAAAGCAACTGTGTACATTTTAGCTGGGAAACGTAAGAGGGAAAGAATGTCCAGGTAGTAGCTCCATGGTATGACCTTGCGACGGAGGGTAAGCATCTCAGATGTCAGACTCCAAGCTGATATCGTTGACCATCGATGATTTGAATGACTCAAGAATTGTTCAATATTATTCGTCGGAGGTAGTACTTACATATTATATCGATGGCCCTTCTCGTGGGTAAATCGAGTTAGATTTACTCGTATTTTCTTGAGTCTGCCTTCAGAATCATGCAAAAACACTCTGCGATGATCACGAAAGCTCACAAACTGCACAAATTTTACTGTCTTTCCCTTCCAGGTAGCAACCCTTGCTGATACTTAGTCCCAAGTTGTGGTGTTATCGAGTAGCTCACGAGGGATGTAGTTTGTTCCTAAATTGGTCGGGTGGGCTCAACAGAAATTTCTCCTTTCGATTTACTATCATGGAGCCAATAAAACCCTTTCGGATATCAGCTCCATGGTACTGCATACAGTCAGTTTTCAAGTACTTAGCCTATAGCGTGAACAGCCTATCAAGTGTTCAGTGTTCGTTCGCTAGCATATACGTGGGCACCTTTCGTTGTGCTGCCTTTTGCATATTCATATATTAGAGCACTCCCATTGGTTTGTTCACCCAGGAGAGGGATTGAATGGAATAAAGATTGTGTGGAATCATTTTCGATTTTCATAGTTTTTGTCGTTATTTTTATGATAATTGAAACAGTATTTGGAACAACTACTTCTGTGAGGGATCTTTATTTATCTTTATTGTTCGGATGGACTGCTTAAACGTTATTCCAACACTTTGGACAAGGCAGTGTTATGTATGTCCCTTTTTTTAAACAGGTAGTATCACTTTAAGTGATCCAGTGATCGTCCTGAAAAGTTGATGATTGGATTTTCTTCAGTAAGGACGTAATATAAGTTGTAAATCTTCCAAAAAGAATTGCCAACTGCAACTTCTTTTTGAAAGCTTATGTTCAAGGCCTACCAATTGATCTCCGTATTAAGACTGCATAAAGGATCTGATATTTTAATTTTAAATATGACATGTGACTTACTTGACTTGACCGAAATTGACTTGGGACTTGACTTGACTTAGAGGTAGATGACTTGAGACCTGACTTGAGCAAAAATCACTTGGTTACAACTCCCTCCGTCAATACATTGTGTGCTCCATTTGGTTTTGTTGTCTTCTTAGGACTCATACGTTGAACAGGGACAACGTCAGAACCCAGTGTAGAGTTCTTTTTGTCATAGCTGTAGTGCATTCTTGCAGGTTTGCCTTACAGTGCAAAGCAATGTCATGGAATTACTCAACTCTTTGTTTGTTCCCTGGCCTTCCATGCCCTACACGAGCTTCTTGGGAGTTTTGCCTCCCTTTGATGCTATGGCCAAACCACATGAGTACCGTCATCCACAAGACCACAAGACCGTCATCTCTTAGACGCAGAAATGTCATCCGAGGTTGAGACTTCAGTCCCCCGTGCAAGACCGAGCCCGGCATGTAAAATAGATACCCCAAAATTTTAAGACGGAACAGAACCTGTTGTATTCAAACGTTTCTTACTAAATACATGCGACTCAAACCATTTTTCCCTCACTATGTATACCTACTCCAGTATGCATTGTGACACCAGTCTTGACGATTTTACAGCTCATATATGTTCAAATCTTCATAAACATGAACAACCCCAAAATTCAAATCACAAAACTCAAAAAGAGAGGAACAAAAATACTGTTTGCTTCATTTATTATAAAATTTAAACTAATCGCAAGCCTAGCTTAAATCTGTGACCAGCTAGGTTGGTGTTTGGTCTAACCCCTGAAATGGCGACCAGCAGGTAACATCTAATATGCGAGACAATCTATTCTAGTCCACAAGCCACTGAACTGAGATTCAAAATAAAATTAAGGGCTGAGCAAAAAATATTAACAATTATCATCTATCTTATTTTAGACATTTTTTGAATGACTCTTTAGATAACTTCTGCAATGTTAAAGCAAGTGCACCGTAACTTAAATGATTTAAATGCTACTTTTCCATCTCTCCCCACCTGCACCCACAGCGTTTCTTTGGTCTTAATTCCTCCCGAAAGAAAGCTTAAGTGCAAGTATTGTTCAAAACTGTGCAACCAGACCAGCTCGTTTCTTCTCATCTGCAAGCCCACTGCTTTGTTGTATCGACTTGCTATTAATTAAACATGAGCAAGGAAACTCCGAAGGGGGTGGAATTGGCTAATTAGCGTATACTTGCAAATTTTGACGAGACCTTTTTCCTTTCTTGACCACTGCATAGGTGTGCAGATTTAGGGGGAATGGGCCAGTGTTGCTAGAGAAAACACAGTGCACTGGAGAAAAGTGCCAAATTCTTCCAAAGATCTCGAGAGGTAACTTTTCCTCTCTTTCGAGGGGGAGGGCTTGGGTGGGTATAGAGAACGGTCTGTTACCCTGCCCCTTTAACTCGTACACCAATAGAACACTTACAAAGAAGGCATGTGGGTTTTTCCTATTGTACTGTTTTCTTCGAAATTTAGATCCACACAACATGAAATTTTAGAGTAATGTTTCATGTTAGATGCAATCAAAAGTCCTAAAAGTGCGATTTCCGATACTCTTGGAGGCCCGTTTGACAAAAGCACTTTGTTACAGGCCAGTCAATGACTTCGCTATGCTTAGTTAGTGTCATGAATTCCCCCTTCCTGTTGTACGCACACCTTCCTAAACCGATAAGGGTTGCTGACCTGTTACGAGCCTTGGTATCCTGTCCTTCATATAGTTTATTGTAAAATGGTCAAATATAAAACGGTATGTCATTCCCATCAGGCGCGTGAAATGTCCAAAAGATTGAATGATGTTTCCTAATTTCCACAACTTTCTAGATTACCTTAGGCTTGGTTTCGTACCTGTCTCTGTCCCTACTCCTGAATTCCTGTAGTTAGCCACAGTAAGTATGACTATTTGGAGCAACTATCAGATTCATAGATAACATCAGAAGAAATGTCCATTGGCCACTGTCAAAGCCTTTGTGAACATTTATTAATAAAAAATAACAATTTTCTTCATTTAATAAAAATGTAAATACCAAAAGTAAACATTTATCTGCTTGGTTTGGGGTTAAAACAGTTTAGTTACTTTTTATATGCTTCGACTAAATTTACAAAGCTTGGGGAATGTTATTTGCTACAGTCTAAGAGATAATTTGGTAAATATTCTCTTGGTGCGCTAGGCGTCTACTGATGGCAGCTCTTTATTCAGATAGTATGACACAAAAGTAATCATCCCCACAAAGGTTCCCACAAACCCGCCTAATGGGTCCTAACGCTGAAGTGCCTAAGGCCCCCAAGATTTAATTTCGAAATTGCCTAGATCTAAACCTTCGAGTGGAGCGGCGGCGGTCTGTTCAACTTGAACATGACATCGTCCAAATAAACAAATTCTTACCAGACGTAGTTTTTCGATGGAAAATTTGGCCCACCAATAAAAATAGTTGAAAGACACTGGTCTAGAATATCATTACTGCAGCACATGGGGTAGCTCCCAGGCATATAACATGAAGGCTTAAGAGGATGGCCCAAGGTATTTACAATATAAGTACTGTCAGACGCCCCGTCAGGGTATAGATGGGATGTCTGCCTAGCTTAAAGGGAAAATGCAGTCCTCCAATATGAATTAGTGTACCCCGTCATCTTGATTCAGGAATGGTTCCTGCCAATCATGTGACAATACATGTTATTTATTTGTTAATTCATGCATGATAACTTCTTGGTTTACCTTCAAAATTCATTTTTTTTTTATACAGAAAAATAATGAATGATATTTGCAAACGAAATAAGAGGAGATTTGTAAGATTTAGCAGATTTTTTACCTGACATTGTAAGTCCTTCCTGTTTTTAAAACCCTTTGTAATGTCCTCGCCAATCTTTGAGGAGGTGGATTTATGCAAACGACTCCTTCAAACCAAGACTCAACCCTACAACTGAAGCTAACGATGATTTAAAATTTTTGTTCACTGAGTCTTAAATTTTGTCTTTATGCATGTTCTCAAACGTAGGTATCTCATTTCAATACAGTGTATTTCTATTTTCTAGAAATGAAAGAGGTATTTTGTGGTCTGTGAATAAATTTTCAAAATAGGACGTAGTTATTACACCTATGTAACTAAGCTGAAGATTACACCTTGCAAAGGTGAAGAAAAGACCAAGCAAAGTTTAACTGGGCCCCTTGCCTTGAGCTCTAGTGTCAATGGGGCACAGAGGTGCGGTAAATCATGCCCACGTCAACGAGGTCCCACCAAGTTTCAACAGCCTGAGGAGTAATTTAAAGAGCATCGTATTCTTTCAAGGGAAGTTGTTTAATCAATGGTCTTTTGTTGGCGCACCAGGATGTAGAGTAAGAGTTAGATGGAGTTTTAGGGTTCAGTTTCTAACCAATTGGTTTAAATCGGGCCGGCCACGGTCTTTTTTCCAGTTGTGGCTCACTGGCTTGTTTTCCCTACTCCATTGCTTATGCTGAGCACCAAACACAATGGCAGTAGGTTCCATTTTTTAAGTCTTTGGTATGACCCAGGATGTAAGGTCTTGAAAACTTAAAGAAGGTGCTGTTCGTCAAGGGTTCAGGTCAGGGTAACGTAACACGCCAACATGATTTCAACATTTTTCCACTTTTGCTGCGCACCCGCCAAATGATTTCAAAATATGATTACCACTCTTTGGGTTGCGCTTTGCGTAAACAGTTATTGTAATGGGGAGTGTGCTAATCGGTTCAATATTATATTTTACATTGTATTCGGTATTTTTGTACAAAAGTTAGCCTGAAGTTTTCCAGTTTTCCAAAGTTAATCTGAGGATCCATGTATTGCAACATCCCGCCACTACAATGGAACATTCTTACATCACAGGCTCTTAAGTTTACCCACGTCGAGAACAATGTAAACATTTGTTACCTGATACACATAGCATGCCCAGTTTAAACTGATCTGTGTTACAGAAACTGTAACACGTGTTACGAGAACTGTTAATGTACAGTATTTACTGTACATGCTATGAAAATTGGCTGCATTTGTCCACTTAAGCATTGTGTAGCCTACCGTCCTGATGAGAGTTCAAAGTTCTTTCTCAATGCAGATTTTTTTCAAACCTAACAGAATGTTGTTGTTGCTGCATTGGCTAGAGCGGCTAACTTACATTGACCTTAGCCCATGGGTTATTGCGTGTTCAAACACACGACAAACGCAGCTCTTAATTTTGTACTTGCCTAGAAATGCTATCGCAATATAAGACACAAACAACAGATCCAAGGATTTTCTCTCACACAGAAGTACAAACTCATGTAACAGAAAAAAATCAAACGTTATGAAATAGTCAGCCCAGCTGATATGCTGATAAACAGTTTGATCAGTTCTGCTAACAGGTGAATCTTTTGCTTACATGTCCAGGATTTAAAAATTCCTTTTACGCTTTTAATATTGCCTCTCAATATTTTACCTAATGAAAAGATGTTAAAGTTGTAAAGTCAATAACCTGTGCATGTTTGCCATGTATTAAGAGGGAGGTTATACTTTATTCACCCGAAGCAAACTGTTTCATTTAAATGGCAATGTACTTTTGGGAGTAACATTAGCTTATCATAGTTGATGCCTGGGTATGTTATGACAAGTAATTTTGAACTACCTGTTGACAGTGTAATTAAGCTATCTTTTTTCCTCTTAGAATTTGGTTTAATTGCAGTCTTTGACCAATGAGAAAATAGTTCAGAGAGCCATTTTGCATAACATCCTCTTAAAGATTCTAAAGAATTTTTTGCTGCATTTTTCTTGGTTCTTTATTTCATGAACATCATGTTGTAAATACATTAAAAGAAAGTTGTCAGAATTTGACAAATTATATTAATTTCAAAACAGTTCACCTTAAATGAAACTGAGTGTAAATTTGTTGTAGAATGACACACTTATCAGGGGAATATAAACTGTAGAATATCCGGTGTTCCTTGCATTATCCAAATGGAAAAGCCAGAACCTAAATAGAGAAGAGAGTTTGTGTACAACACTCGAAACAGAACACAGTGTAAATTGAGGTAAACAACAAGTTTGCACAAATAGCTTTACCATACTAGACTTAAACATAACTCAGTTATGTTGTATTCACTACTGCAACTGTCTTTTCATTTAACTGGTTTTTCATGTGTCCGCTAAAATGAAAAGAAAAACCTCTTTAATAAGTTTACACCTTTTTCAATTAAAGTCTTACAACGATTATGTAATTATTTCTTAGGTTGGTCGACAAGTTTTGAGATAAATGGAAGAAACTTATAGTTTTTGCTCATGATTTTGGGTGCGAATTTTGAGGCAAGATGAACAGTCAGACAGACTCCTACCCTAATGTATTATTACTATGTTTTAACACTGTCAGGTATCAGATGTTCTGTTAAGCAACAAGATACTTTTGTAATACTAAGCTGAGTAACCTGTATTGATTATGTAGCATAAAGAGTTGGAGGAAAGATATAAGTTCTTGTCATCAAAGTTCATTCCCACCAATGATATCCCACGTATTGAACTAAACAGCATCCGTTACTTTGAAATCTGCAGAATCAAATAGTAACAGACTAACTCACCGAGGTGCCCCAGTGTTCGCATCCGGCAGAGATATCGCACGGATTCCGTACTTGCCTCTACAATCACGCAAGTTTTAAAATCCCGTGCGAGAATACTATGTACTTGCTAAGAAAAAAAGGGGGAGAAGTTCACTTTTGTGTTGCAACTTATCAACACCCCCCTTTTAAACCGAAATCCCCTCCCCTATGTTCTGAGAGCTAATACCAGCACTACACTGCACTGAAGAGTGAATTAGCATTTACATCCTGAGGTACACCATTTACTTCCTCTAGACTTTCTCTGGGCTCTTTCCGTGGTAAAAGAATATATTTAAATGTTTTTTAATAAAAATATTTAATTACTGAAATGCCCAGCAGTGGTAATTTGAGGCTACTGACTGTCTTTCATAATCCTTAAGCAGAGATTAGAAAATGTAAAATTAAGAATTAAGGTGGTCAACAGCGTCTTTTTAAAGCCTTTGTTGTTAATATTTCAAAGTGAAATTGTAACAGAATACATTCAAGTGATTCATGATGATCAGGACATAGAGATTCATTGTCCCTTTTCCAATGGGACGCTTCCCGAACCGATGACTTTAATGAAGTCTGCGTTTTGTTCCGCTTTCTGCAGACTTGTAAGGAACCTTAATCCCTTAGTGAAGAAATAAGAAAACGTCACATATTCTCAAAAGTGAACACCTGTGTTAGGAACTGTTTGGGTCAGGTTTTGCCACTCACATTGCTAGAAGTTTTGCAATGTGCAAATTTTGCTGATGTCCTCATATCACACGATAACACTTGTCCATATGTTTATTCATGATAAAAGAGTTTGCTGGACGAAAACAAACATCAGACAAAGTGCAAAGTCTGATCACGAGTCTCTTTTGATGTTTTTCAATTGTGCTGAAAAAAATTGAACTCGTGATCACAATAAAAACGGGTAGGGTTAGTGAACTTTGCTGCTTCATCAAATATTTTCGAGAGTTTAGAACGCCAGTGTTACTATTTCTGTTCAATTTTTTTGTATTTTATTGTACTATTTCGAGATCTAGCTCAAACAAGTGTTCATAAACCTAAAGGACAGAACTGTTAAATCTTTGTTACGAAAAAATGCATAAAAGGTGAACTGGTGAAACAGCAAAATCATACCTGTGGCTTCATCCTCAGATGTCGACTTCAGCTGGTTCACCTCAAATTTCGAGACTCCCGTAATTCAAGGTATGGTTCTTATGTGCTTGTAAATGATATCACCGTAGGCCTGTGTCTATACTATTGTTCGTTAGCCTAGGGCTCTATCGGCAAAAGCAACGCACAAACTATGACATTATAAACTAAAACGTGTTGTCGCTATCCTTATTTCAACCTTTTCGGTTGACTTCAGCTTAACTTACACTTACTTGTTAATGAAGCAAAAAGATAGGCCTACCTTCTCTTCTGCGATACATCTCTCTTTATGTAAGGCATCCCTTCATGTGCATTCATCACTTTCGAAATCATATCATGCAATTATCAACTTCAACGCCGTTACAGGTATTTTTCTCATCAGAGTTAACCCGGGGGGGGGGGTACAATAAACTTCATTTGAATAGATCTGGCTTTGTTCCAGGCCTTGACAAAACCGCTCGCCAACTCGCCATTGGCGAGTAACATTTTCATCATGGCGAGCTCCATGTACACTTACACAACTGCCTCTCCTAGTGTTCATTGCCTACAAGTTGATGCCTAGGATAAAATTATGGGTTAAGTTCCCATTCTTAATTAAGAGACCCTTAGAAGACTAATAATTTGATACTAATATGTTGATATTTGACCGTTATTTGACCGCAAAATGAACGGCTTGAGTAAGTCTGTTTGGCAGGAGTGACGACAAGCTCAAAGGGAAATTACTGTGTAATATAGCTCGCTTAATCAATATGCATCTGTTAAGAAGCCCTCTCATTAAGGATGGAATGTAGCCCTTTTCGCAGAGCCCTTCAAATGGGTTTCACTCATGCATCTCTCTCCATCGAATGCCAAACACGATTAAAAAAGTAGTTGAAATTTTACGAGTTGTAAACCGTGTATAATGCGCTTCGAGCAAGTAGCAGTGGGTGATTAAGTTACCAAGTTAAGAGCGAGGCGATCCCAACGAACTCTCTCTTCTTAATTGATTTGACGGTACTTACTAGGGCTTGGGATGAGGAGGGGAGGGGGGCTGACATGAAGCTGATGGAAGTACTACAATGTGAAAATGAAAAATGGAAAACTGTTAACTGCTAAAGAAAGGGAATGGATTTGGAAACTGGACACTGTAACCCCTAAGGGACTTAATATGGATGATGGTTGTACTGCCAGAATAAGTATTTTAGGAAAGTTCTTTAAGTCGTGTTTTACTTGCTGTTATTTTATTCTTGAATTTTTTTAATTTTATTTTTTAACCTTTTTTGTCGTTAGGTTTTACCTCCTTTTCGTTTTGTTCTTCATTTTATTTTACTTGTTTTTAATTTTTATTTCCTTTTTCTTTTACTTGTTATTTTATATCTAGTTTCCTCTTTATTTTTCAATATTTTTATGTCTTTAATTCTTCCGTTGCTGATTTCCCAGGCGCCTTCGTGGATTTTATCTTTGTCTCCTGAGTTTTGGTATTCTAGGCTTTTTTATCCAGGTCTTAAGTTCTCATGTGTTCTTTTCAGTTTTCTTAGTTTGCTTTGTCTGGTTTTGTGTCTTTTAGGATTAGCTTTTAACTTATCGTGTACTAGAGCTTTCGTTCTTCTCTTTGTTTATTTTCTCCGTTTTCAAACTCTTGTGCAGTTTCCTTAGCTCATTGTATTCTAAGTACGTTGCCTGAAGAAGGACGCTTTGACGTCCGAAAATTTGAGAATAAACGTTTTAGTACTGCACTAGACTTCTTCTCTGGTATAGTTTTTGTGTCCTCTTGTGATGTCTGTTACGTTTACTTTTATATATGTATATATATTTTATATATGTATGTATGTATGTATGTATGTATGTATGTATGTATGTATGTATGTATGTATGTATGTATGTATGTATGTATGTATGTATATATATATATATATATAGCATATATAGCTGTCATTTTGGGTTTTTGTCTGTTACGTCACTCTAAAATATTCTGGCTAACTTTGCATGTCATGGCGATAGTTTTCCCCCTTAATATTAACTACTGTGAAAGAGCACACGTACATTATAGCTGCGTACTTCTTTGATCAGAAACCTACAGTTTGAAATTAGAATTTTGTTTGTGATTTCACTTTACTACAATTCAACCGTACATGCATTATCATTGTATAAGCTCTATCCTGCACTTGCATCACATTTTTGTATGTAACGGTTGAATTTCATACTAAAGTTAATAAATTATTCAGTTTAATCAAAATGTACACTCACGTCTTTACCATTTCCTTTTTGTTACATCCAATACAAGGGCATGAATAAATTAATTAATAAATAAATAAATGAATAAATAAAAAAAATAAATATATTATACCTCTCCACCAACTATATATAAATATCTATATATAAATATATATATATATATATTTACATACATACATATATACACATATAAATTATATATATATATATCTTGATATAACTATACGGTAGTATATATATATATATATATATATATATATATATATATATATATATATATATATATATATATATATATATATATATATATATATATATATATATATATATATATTATTACTCAAAATAAAACAGGTTTAATTGATTAGTTTTCATGAAAGTGCACTTCACATGTTTCTTTTAAATAAGGAAATAATAATTTTTAGCAAGTTCGTAATTCTGCAAACTGTTGAGTTGATAACCTCTCATAAGTAAGTAATTGATTATGTTTTCTCTAAAATGTTGAACTGTTAAGGTCTGGTAAATGCACAATCTATCATTTGTCTACAAAACTTTGAACTGATTAGTTTTGACAACTACGCAATTGATTTTGTTTCTGCGAAATATTTCATTGTTTAGTCACAGTGAGTTCGTATTTCATCAATACCCTACAAAATGCTGAATTGTATATTTGTTGGTAGTTCGTAATTTATAATTTTTCTGCAAAATATTAAAATGATTAGTTTTAGAAGAAGACTAATTAATCATCTCTTAGCAAAATGTTAGTAAGTTTGTAAGTAACCATTTATTTGCAAAATTGAATTGATAAGATGAAATAGCTTTGTAAAATGTAAATTTTGACGGCACTTTAACGTTTACATATGTTTAGTAAAATATTTTCCCAAACCAACTTTGAATTTAATTGGGAATAAGTGAAATTCATTCTGTGCCATAGACAAACCTTGCTCTTAGTTGGAAAGATGAAATTACTAAACGGCAGGTGGCGCTTACCATGCGGCGTGTTTAGTATAGTACTAGACTAGCCGAGTTGGCTTGGGGCGGAGTTGGTCAACCGCCGACTTGGCTTGAGGCCGAGTTGGTTGAGGTAGGGTTGGTTTGGGGCCGACTGGGCGTGTTCCGTACTAAAATCCTTCAACAACATAGCAGACTCATATGTGCTGTACTAACCCTGATACGAAGAACGTACTTTCTTTGGTCTTTCACTGATATCCTCTACTGAAGGTAAACACGTCCCTTCTCCGGTGGGTGACCATGACTTAGCCTAAATATCGTGCATTTAGTAGTTGCGATATTATATATCTTCAACACTTCGTTGATAGTAATAAAGTAATACAGTAAGCCTCTTTTACGTCACTCAAACTTTACTCAAGGGAATGTTGGTATTATAAAGGCACTACAGTAAAATCTGCCCGGACATAAACCCCTTTGGGTGGGTTGAATTACCGTTGAGTGGTAGGTAGCTGGATACTCCTTTGTCAGCTGTCCCCTCCACGGGGGTACTACCTTGCTTTGCAACAGTGAATTGTTTGAATTGTTTGAATGCATCATATCACGTGGTGCAGCCAACCAAATTCAATGACTTCAACATAAGTCGGGTTACTTTGTTTAGAAAAGGAAGGGAAATTAAGAAGTGCCAGTGTCATATTCATATAACGGATTCAACCTATAGAAGTTGACCCACCCACAACCAAATTGGCTGTGCCTTTGCTGGCTAGTCCACCGAGACCCAACTGTGTGGTGGTCAGTGACAGGATTTGCCCAATGGAGGATAGGGGATGGGGAACCAGCTCCAAACCAGAGAGAGGGCAGCAACCGGAAGCCCAACAACGGCGATATATACACATTAGACTGAAGGCGGTTCACTAGATTGAAGGTCCACTAGACCGAAGGGGAATACCCACTAGACCAAAGGTTCACTAAAACGAAGGTTTGCTATACCGAACTTCCTCTTGAACAAAAATCTACTACTACTACTACTACCACCACCACCACCGCCACTCCTACTACTACTACTACTACTACTACTACTACTGGGTGAGGAGTGGGGTTATATTATTGTGGTTAGATACCAGATAAGGTTTAGAAATAGGCTAAGGATTGGTCTTTGGTAAGGTTAGGGTTTGCATAAGGATTATGATTAGGGTTAGGATTAACTTTAGAGTTTGGATCTTCTGTCTAGTTAACCCTCGATCTAGCAAGTCCTTCCTTCTGTTGCACACTGCTACACACCAAGAGTGCTCGATAAAACTGGGAAATTTCCGAGATAACGGGCCAACCTTCCCCAAATTTGGGGCGGCATGATGTCCTTTTCCCCAATCTAATTGAATGTAACCCTGGCCTTACTTGTAAATGAATGCATGGTGCCATATCTCAGTAAGCAATGTCACAGAACTCATTTCTAGCCTAGGCAGGAGTATAAGGGGAGAGGGCACATGTTAATTTTATTGAGTGGTGCCTATTTGTCACTCAAAGTTTTGGAACAAAATGTAAGGGTGAATTTGTTGTTGGATATGGATGCTTTCATTACTTATTAAACTACTGGTGGGATTAGTGTGGCAGAAATTTCCTAGGGATGAGAAGAAAAGGTGGTGAGAACGTGTGTAGAAAACTTTAAAAAAGAACAAAACTTAATTTATTTTTTTGTATAAATTGTACGATAAAATCTACTAGTGCTATTCACCCGAAAAACTTTTGCTAACCACTTGCCTCACTTGAAAATATGTTTTTCCGCACATCTAGTTCTTAGTATATTTCTGACTTTCCTTTCCCCAAAGAACAATACTTCTTCCCTGCCCTACAAAGTAACGTGTTTGATTACTCACCCGAGTCAACTTGTGTCTGGCGCGGTGTTTGATTAGATTATGACGTCAGCAGTCGCGCTTACTCCCGCCAGGCCCAACTGAGCGACCCCTCGAGCCGGTTACTCGGGGAAGTATCCCATCGTGTTTTGCGAAAACAATGCCGTTAAACAAACAGCGCACACTGTTGAACTATTTCTGGACATGCAAATACAGTTGGGCAACATAAGAGATATGAAAGTGGTTGATACAGGAGTGGGTAAAGTCACGTAGGTGTTATTTCTCCAGAATATTCCAAAGGAGCATTGTTTCTAGGCAATGAACGTAGACCAGCACTGGACCAGCATGAGCGTTTGTAGTACATACGGAGTACTGCACTACTACGGACTCTGTCACTGGCTCTTATGGACCAACTTGTCCGATATTTGAGGTAAAGTGTTCGTTTATTTCACCCAACTACCCATGTCCATCATGACCCTAGACGGAAGCTCGAGTAATCCAGGGGAAGCAAATCGAACATCCTAAAGGTGATTGTCATGAATTACCGAATGCAATTTGCTATTCAATCATCATAATATTCATTACTCAAGGCTGCTTTTCGACACTGTTTTTACCCTTTGTCAGTTTTATTACAATTTTACATTTTGTTTGATTAACAATGCAGTCATGACTGCATTTAATTGTATATGGTTAGAATATTTGAAAACCGATCACCTTACTTTGCCATGCAGGCCAGCCATGGAAGGACACTACATTTGAAACAGACAACCTACCCACGCCATCTCCCACCTCCTCAAGAAAGAAATACTACAATTGATGTCACACAATGCTTAACCAACAAAAATACCCACAAGATTTAATCCTTCATTCAATACACTGAAAATATTTATTCATTGTTATGCTCTATACTCCCCTTACTCCAGTTCAATGTTTACGGATGAAATTTCTTTTTTTTTTTCTTGTATACGAAATCTTCCTACAGAAAATCTGAAGTGGCACATTGAATTTCAAGTTTTTTCTACACAGTTTTAATCCAGCAGAATAGTGCCGTTGGTGTACACAACATAGTCTTCTCCAAGAAAACCTTCCTAATGTGACTAATACCAAAACAAGCTGTTTTTTATATAGGACTCTACACATGAAGTGATGAAATCCACATAGAATGTTTTATTCCTTGATTTAAGATATTGAGCATGTATGTACATTGCAGTACTCTTAACAACCACCCCCTTGCCCCAACAGTACCCTTTTCTGTGGTGTAATATGATAGGTAGTCCCCTGTCTGGTCCTAGCATTTTGGTTTTTGCGTTGACATGGGTGTGTGGCGATTTCAGTGGGCAAAGTGTGTGCAGCTATTGTCTTCATCCTTCAAGAGGTTGGGGGAGGTATGTCCTCAAATCCCCACCTATTGTAATGAAATTTAATGTATTGTATATTGAAAGTCAATAGGAGCATAAATGTACTGAAACACTTTAAGCAACTTTTCTCCCCATATGAGAGGGGGGACCTGCATGCTCACCATTCCCTATTTATATTCAGAATTGGAAGAGAGAATACGTTTTCCAATAACCTGTGGTATCTGCAGTTATTTGCCTCTAAAGAGGGTATAAACTATTACAGCACTAACTGTGGAAAATTGTGCCTTTCTTAAATTTTGAACTTCTTTTACCCTCCTTTAAGGGAAATGCAGTTTGCCCCTCACTGATCTCGTATACATGTGGTCCCTGGAATCCTAATTCCTGAATGAATCTTTTATAAATCATGAGTCAATATTTTTTAACGTTATTATTTCATTCACACAGAATACACCCTTTATTTATTTTTACATGATCTACAGCAACTAGAAGATCATAGTCCAGTGAGTTTTCTCCAGGTGTGACCACCTTCTGGACAAACTGTACTGTCCATCTTAAACCTCTCCCAATAGCAAGGCCAAGGAGGAGGCAACAGTTTATTTCCTCTCCCAAAACTCTTAAGTTCCCTTCACTCATGTTATTTCAGTAAGAACAGTAGATTTTTTCTCTCATTTTTGTAGGGCTGTCAACAAGTAGCAAAACCATGACACAGTTTATCTTAAAAGTTTGATATGGCGATTAATAAAGTTACCACCTGTGCAATGTGGGGCCAGTAGGCAGTTACTACATTGATCAAAACAATAGCAGACGACATAGGAAAAACCTGTTAACCACTGCCTTCTATTCGCCACCTTTGTATTTTAAGATTCTTAAAGAGGCAAGATGGGCAGAAAAAGGGAAATTCAAAGATATTGATATGGATAAAAATTGGGGAGCAAAAACTGAGTTTTGCGGTAAATTGCAAAAAGCTTTTTTTTTTCTAAATGTTTAATTCATGTGCGATAATTTGGCATTAATCCCTACACTGCATGTCACAGATGCAATTTCTTGTGTTCTCTTCAATGGCAAGCTGACTTCTTATACAAGTATCTCTGAATGCCTTATACATGTGGTCATATTTTTTTTTTTTTTTTTGCACCGTGGCACTTATTTTAATGTCCGGTATTGTGGCAAATATGTTACACTTCCAAGATGGTGTTCACAATGCAGGCTCACTGACAACAACATTCTGCTCCCTTTCTAGTACTTTAGACTGTGCAGAGTCTTAAGAGGTGCATTGGCTGTATCTGACAAAGCTGCATTGAGATCCCTTGTAGTCACTGTCTTGTCATTATTATGCAACATAGGTTGAATAAAGAAAGAAAAATAAAGAAAGAAAAAATAAAGAAAGAAAAAATAAAGGAAGAAAACAAAGCTTGTATAGTTACTATTCTCATGTGCAGACATAAACTGTAGAAAATATAAGTGCTTATTCCTGAATTAAATATTGGTATCCCCCAACAAGTGTTGGCACTAGGTCTCAGATTTTGGTGCTGCTTAGGGGGATTCGATCACCCCTTCCAAAATAGTTTGAAGGGGGTTTGGTCAAGGAAGTCAAATTTCCTACAATTTTTACATAGTTCAATGTACAAAACTAGCCAAATCCCCTATTTCCATATTTTTTAAATAGAAAAATGTGCCTGAAGGAGCTTCCTACATGGCTGGGCTTTTTTGCAGCCATGTGCAGGGTAAAATCTTTCTTGCTGGTAGGGTAAAACTCGAGTTATCTTCATGCTCAGTATTGGCCTTTGGTGTTAGCGGCCAGTGCACCTACTGTGAGTATAAAGCAGAAACAGGCTAATGCATGCAGAAGAAATTTATTGTATCCAGCTTACAGAACATGTTGGACAGCATTGAACAACACGTGTCAGTCATAACATTACTGTGAAGTTTGTATCAAAAGTTCAAAACAAAAAGAAAGGGTAAAGCATACAAATATTTACTATGGTATTACATGACCACTATTACATGACATTGTCACTTGTAACTGAAAAGTGAAAAAACCGAGATTCATCATGGGGGCACTCAGCGTGGATCCAGAGGGGACGGTTTCTGGCTCCAGCTCCTACTTCTTCAGCACCACTTTCTTTTTTGAAGACTGTCCAAAAGCTGTTCTACAATATTATGTTTTTTGATTGCCACATGCCGGGGAAATACCATTTAAGTGTCTAGATTTCAAGTTTTTCCCTAGACCCCTGCCCCCCATCAAGGCTTCGTACATTTTTTTCCCTCATGGAATTAGCCCCCCCCCCCCCCTTTAATTAGTAGATCCGTGCCTATACTCCTATATAATAAACCGCATGCCCAGCAACGAGACATTTTTGTGCACGTTCTGTGATACAGACCTGGATAAGGACCAGTTCTTGAAGGAGATGCTGCTTGTACATGATTGGTTTGGCTTGCCACAGTACTGTGGGCAACCATTTCTCAGTGTCATGTGCTGTCATAACATGGACATGAACTCCCCTGTAAAAAGCAAAATGGGAAATAAAGAAAATCTTGAACATGCATTCTTGAGCTACAGTGTTGTACATGTATGCGCGAAAGACAGGCTCTTGTAAATTGTGTGCACTTTATTAGAATTATAACTTACAATTGGGGCTCTATGATCAGAAATTCACAGTAAAGCCTGAAATCAAAGCGAAATGTCTCAATATTCATTTTGACTGACACACCAGCTTCCTTGAAACCACAAACCTAGTGTGGTATCGTAATGTTGAGGAATGTGTTACACATGCGGACATCCTAATTTAAATTATTTGATGTAAGAAATTGACACTTTTGGTGAACTTCATTAGCATAGATGACAATTATATGGTTCCATACAACCTAACCTGCAAAGTCTACAATACTCATTATATATCTCTGTTGTAACATCTTTTATTAAAATTCCACCCCCCCCCCCCGTAAAAATTACATAAATACTATTACCTTGACACATGTTAATGCATCTCTCTCCTCCCGCCGCAGAATATTTTTCCACCTTCTACCCCTCCAGTGCAGTACCTTGTCAGGCAAGATATACAGGCCTGTCACGCACACTCCATACATCCCCCCCCCCCCCAAGTTACTGTATCTCATATAACATGCCCACCAACAGCTTGTCCAGCTTCTGTATGTGCCTGTTTCACAAAAAGGAAAACAAGCTCGTTCAATACCTTACCACTTTACACTTAATATTATGTTTAATTTGTCATAATGAACATTTATGTTAGGGCTCAAACTTTCTGAAGGTTTTAGGTCAGTTTTAGTGCATCTGATAAACTTTTCACACTAACTCAAAGGACATTTGTGTACTCGTCCCAAAAGGAAGTGTAAATATGCCACTACATTTAAAAACAAAACTAGCCCATCCATTGGTTTCTGTTATTTTTAAACTGATCCAAGTCCCATTGTGATGTAAATTATCCCCTGACTAGTAGGCTCATGTATTTGTCACACCCTGATTTTTGTTCATGGACTTACTGAGAGTAGTGTACTGTATAAAAGAACTCGGGACCTTGATCCCAGCTACAGGCCTACAGTAGGCCCTAGCCTGTGATGCAGACTAGATCAATGGCATGATGCTTAATTGTTCCCACAAATAACACCTCTCCAGAAAGCAGAATACACAAAGGGGCCAAGCTCCGCAACGGTTGGAAGGTGAGGCAGAAATCTGAAGCCCCAACAATAAAAGCATGCAAATGTACCAAAAATTTTGAGGTATTGTAAATAAAATTTGCAGTTTTTTAAGAAAATTTTGGGGTTTTGTTTAAGAAACTTTGAGCATTTGTTTTTGTTGAATTGAAGAATCTGCATTTCTTGAGAATTTGAGAGCAAAGTCAGATAAAACATTGAGGTGACGCAGGCCGCCATAGGGAATTAACTGCTTTTCAGGGGTGGGTGGGGACCAGGGAAGAATACTCACTTAACTGAATGTTCACTAGAGCAAAGGTTTGCTAGACCAAAGATCCCCTTGAACGAAGATCTACTTTAGGTTACTATTAGGGTCAGGATTCAGGTTACATACAGCATAAAGTTGAGGATTCGGCTAAGTATTATCTAGCCTAGGGTAGGATTAGGGTTTCGGTAAGGATTATGGTTAGTGTTTATATGACTAAGTTTAAAGTTGGATTGGGGCTAGTAAACCTTCCATCTTGTGAACCCTGCCCCTTTACTGTACCCGTTAACACACCTATATATGAAAGTGTCAAATCTCCCCAGCCCCCCCCCCTACCAAGATCCCAACCGTTCATCCTGGTTTGACCGGGACTGTCCCAGTTTTGACTATGCCATCCCGGTGTCCCGGTTTGTTCACTTATTGACCCGGTTTAAAAAAACATGTTGCTGTATAACTATAAGAGCGACAGTGTGGATAACTGGGACAGTACTGATACTCTCCCGTACAGAATGCGGTCTGTTCAGTTAACAAGGGGGTTGATTCGAACCTGAATGGGAGTTTCTGCTGATCCTCTCTTGTCTACATAAAACATTTCCAAGTGACTTACCCTGCAATCTACCTGGCAGATTGTGCAATACATGCATGGCCCAGAGTGAAGGGTCCAAGTTTGTAATCGTCTCGGCTGGAAGAGACCAAGGGATGGAATGCCTTCCCCCTCCCAATCTTTCTACAGTGGATCTTATGCCCTACATACACAACCAACAACACATTACTGCACTGTACTTTGGTCTCGCAAAACTTGTTAGTGCAACTGATGTAACACGCCAAGGTGGCCTGCCAAAGCAGGCTCCATGGTATACTCTACATATTATTTTCAGTTATAGTCTATTAATCAAAGTTCAGATTTTCTGACAAAGCATTCAAGGTCTAAAAATTGAAGAATAACTTTACCTGTAGCGGTTGGTTCAGGCGTTGTGCCTCCCTTTTTTACAAAAGTATTGCAAAAAGTACATTCATGGGCATTGCGCGTCCATCCTCCAGTGCGGCTGACCGGGGTACTTCGTTGCCGTGTGCTTTGGAACTTGCAAGATGTTGGATCGTCAACGCACCTTACAACTAGCAGGACCCAAACACCTAAATTTATGCGGAGGGTTACAGTTTCTTCGGATGCATATAACATTCAATATTCCTACCTAGAGATCGATGAGTACTTACATGTTTGGGGTGTAATGGAGGAGTGAAAGTGTAGCCCACCTTTTATCTTCACCGGCTAACGAGTTGCGTTTTCCAAAGACTCGTAGAAACTTTTCCGTTTTCATTGTAGCCAGCCACACGCCAAACCCTCCTTCATCCTAAAAATGACGTTTTCCTGAATAGACTTACTAAGTCTTTAACAAAAATGGTGTGGGTTTTTGTGATCTGTTTACGGTGAACAATATGATGACTTTTAATATAGCCAAATGCCAGGGGATCTGACACTAGGGATAGGGCTGAACAAGCAATGTGCCGCACAGCCTGCTACGTAGGCAACCGGGCCGTTTGATATTCCACTCGAGTTTGGCACCCTTCACTTTCAGATATCAAATCCCACCCCAGCTTCTATACGTCAAAGTTTATTTGCTTTCTTTTATGTACCTCCTCGACACCAGTGTATGAAAGATAGTGATACTCACTGACTTACTCTTACGTCATTGTAGGCTATCGTTACTCCTTTTACAGGACAGTTTGAACAAAATTGTTTGAAATCTTTATGCATCCCTCGTCAACCATCATAGGCGGGATAAGGAGGGCAAGGGATACTTGCCTCCGAAACTTTTTCCAGAGCTTAAAAAATAATAAAAAACATGAGCGAAAGGAGGGGAACCAGAGAAATTGTAAGAGAATTTTCAATAGCCTATTATGATTAGACTAAATTTTGCCATGTTAAATGGAAGAGAACATTTATATCAGATGCCATAAGAAAGGTCAAATGGGGCTGCTGCCCTTGATCAAGTCACATAGCTCAAATATATTGACTATTACTTACTCGGTAGTAGCTCTCTTAGTCTAAGATTCAATAACCACAAGCAGTCAATCCGTGACAATGCTCTTGGATTCCCAGTAGCAAAGCACTTTAACCTTCCCCACCATTCCATCGAAAACCTTAAAGTAATCCTCATTGCAAATAACTTTATTTGCGCAGAACACGAAAGCGTACCGAACTTGTTTGGATAATGAAGCTTAAATCACACATCACCGGACTTAACAAAGACCTTGGTTTTCTAAATCAGTACACGTTCCAGCAAACAATTTAATCCCTTCTTTTGTTTGTTATTACATACAGCTTTTTGTGCAATTATTGTACTCATTTTGCCTTAAGATCTCGCTGACGAAGGTCCCAGGGGGACCGAAAATTTCGAAATACATTTTGTATCTTTTATACTCCTAAAATCAACCAGTTATGCTCATTATTGCATTCCTTTCTTTATTATATATATATATGTATATATATATATATATAAGCGAGAAATAATCTCATTTGTCCTAGACATAATCGGTTTCCCGTCCTTCTCGTTTTTCCCGTATTTCTTACGCATAAATATATATATATATATATATATATATATATATATATATATATATATATATATATATATATATATATATATATATATATATATATATATATATATATAAGGTCGAAATACTGCGGAGCACTAGAGTAGTATGTAGGTCGATAAAGGTTGTAAAAAGTGCTTAAAGTTTGCGGAGAATTCCACGACGTTTTCGAGTATAGACTCTTCATCAGGTGGCAAAGAAATGCAACTGAATAACAAAGAAGTAGAAATAGAGAAGAAACACATTGAAGAAAGGCACGAACAAACCGGTCGCACAGAACGAACACGCGTTAAAAAAGCGAAAGAAGGCTGAAAAACTGGTAAAAAGTAATGAAAAGGGGAACAGGTTAAAAAGGTCCATTCTAATGTTAAGACCGTGTGGGGAGAGGGTCCTGAGTTTCATGATAAGCCGGTTTTCGGCGGTCTGACGATCACGGTCAGAACCTCTGCACATTAAGGCTGCAGTAACGGCCAAGTCTTTAATTGAGCACGGTGATGGGGGGTTGAAATGAGTGGCGACCGGATAACCTTGAAGGTTTTGTTTGATGGACCTGAGGTGTTCAGTGATTCGGTCAGCCAGGCGGCGTTTGGTTTCTCCCACATATAGGCAATTGCAACGTCCACAAACTAAAATGTAAACCAAGTTTGTGGAAGTGCAGGTGAAGTGTTGGTTCACACTAAATCTGTTGCCGTTAGAACCCAAAATATTGATAAGTGTGTTCTTGCCAACCACTGGGCATGTGTTGCACCTACTACGACCACAGGGAAATGTACCTGGGGTGTTGACAGTTGGTTGTTGTGGGTGGGAAGCCCGAACTAAGTGCTTGGAAATGTTCTTTTCAACTCTGAAGGCCGTAATGGGGGGTTCAGGGAAAAGGTCACGGGTCCGAATCACTGAACACCTCAGGTCCATCAAACAAAACCTTCAAGGTTATCCGGTCGCCACTCATTTCAACCCCCCATCACCGTGCTCAATTAAAGACTTGGCCGTTACTGCAGCCTTAATGTGCAGAGGTTCTGACCGTGATCGTCAGACCGCCGAAAACCGGCTTATCATGAAACTCAGGACCCTCTCCCCACACGGTCTTAACATTAGAATGGACCTTTTTTAACCTGTTCCATTTTCATTACTTTTTACCAGTTTTTTCAGCCTTCTTTCGCTTTTTTAAACCGTGTTCGTTCTGTGCGACCGGTTTGTTCGTGCCTTTCTTCAATGTGTTTCTTCTCTATTTCTACTTCTTTGTTATTCAGTTGCATTTCTTTGCCACCTGATGAAGAGTCTATACTCGAAACGTCGTGGAATTCTCCGCAAACTTTAAGCACTTTTTACAACCTTTATCGACCTATATATATATATATATATGCAATTTCACTGGATCATAATACTGTGTTGCATACAATTCTACATGGGTAGCTGCTGTATTCAAAGTAGCAACGCCATTATAACAGCAATTAACGAATGGTTAGCATACAGATAGGAGCGGCTTTCTGCTAGCTGGCAAACACTTTTGTACCCTAAACGAGTTAAATGCAATGGTCAGGATATGAACTTTTCATTTCTACCATAGACCAGAGACCAACTGACCAGGGTTGTCGGCCCTTCGAGTACTTTTCAGATCACCAACCATTTCACATGCATTTCAACTAATGTTGTTTATATTGTATTTTGTAGAAATTGTAAAATTCTTAATGTGGGGGAAACAAAACGCAGACTTGCTGACCGCATAACTGAACACTTACGCTCCATTCACAAGAATTTCACCGGTTTTCCCATAGCTGCCCATTTCAATCCCCCTTCTCATTGCAACATTGGCCACTTTTCTGTCACTGCAGCTATTGCCTGCAGAGGATCAAATTACCAACGTCTTGTTGAAGAGAATAGACTTATTTTTTCTCTTGGCACCCTCACTCCAAAAGGCCTCAATTCCAAATTCGATTTACTTTAATCCGCCCTTTCTTCCCGGTTGACGGCTTTTTTCGTGTGTGTGTATTTTGTTTACGCCCGTCCTAGGTTCATTGCACTTTGTCTACGTCCAGGTCTATTTGGTTCCCATGTTCGGTGGAGCGTATCCTTAAGAATTGTGTTATCTTTCTTGCCTTGTCAGTTGTACGTTTTCTTACCTTGTTGAAGGGTTTAAACCCGAAACGTCGTAATTTAATAAAACTACATTTTGCATAGTATTTACCATGCTTTCTACATCTATATGTATATATATATATATATATATATATATATATATATATATATATATATATATATATATATATATATATATATATAGAGGGAGAGTGACGTAGCGACTATATATGACTGAGTCAATCCACGCTATATTAAATAGTCGCACAGAGACAGGCCATTTTTTCCTCTAACATAGGCACTTGCCTTATACTAAAAGAGGATATTTATTTGTGAATGGAAAACTTAGCCTCAAGCAGGATTCGAACCAGCGACCTCCCGCATACAAGGCGGATGCTCTGACCACTGAGCAACTGACCATGGAGAACTTAACCCAACAGTATTTAAGCTTAGTTGACCGCGTTCTACCACATAGGCCTCATTGGCTTAGTGGTCAGAGCATCCGCCTTGTATGCGGGAGGTCGCTGGTTCGAATCCTGCTTGAGGCTAAGTTTTCCATTCACAAATAAATATCCTCTTTCAGTATAAGGCAAGTGCCTGTGTTAGAGGAAAAAATGGCCTAAGGTCTCTGTGCGACTATTTAATATAGCGTGGATTGACTCATATATATATATATATATAAAATTGGTATAAAAATTCAAGATCGAATGTATTACTATTTACACTTTCGACCTACATGCTAACTTCGATCTACCAACCTCGACCTACTGATTATTCATTCCCGCTTCGGGACTACCATGGTAACAAGGAGAGAAAATTGAATCACGCGAGGTATTTGTAGCCTTGTTGTCTCTTCTGTGAATCACGAGCCATAACTGGTGCAGTGGTCACAGACTCTGCCCGGAAAGCGGAGGATGGCGGGTTCAAACCCTCGGTGCGGCTCAATTTTTCTCTCTGGTATTTTCTGTGAACCTTTCCTTCTGTGATAAGGGCTATGCTCTATCTTAGGATTGGTATAAAATTCAAGATCGAATGTATTACTATTTACACTTTCGACCTACATGCTAACTTCGATCTACCAACCTCGACCTATATATATATATATATATATATATATATATATATATATATATATATATATATATATATATATATATATATATATATTATATATATATATATATATATATACATGAGCGTTCGGTGTCGATAGGTAGGAACAAATGGCAAAGAAGGGCTTGAAGTCTTTAAGGATCATATTAATTCTTTCATTCTAGTATTAAGTTCACTTTTGAAGTTTCAAATACCCAAATTCCGTTTCTCGATGTGCTAGTTAAATTGAAGGATGGCACCCTCTCCGGAGTTGTATTATTTACGATATATACTATATATATATATATATATATATATATATATATATATATATTATATATATATATATATATATATATATATATATATATATATTATGATATATGGTATTGAATGTGGTTTCGTTTGATGAGCTGCTAGGTAGTCTCCGCAGCACTCATATACCAGGAAACACTACGAAAAAAGAGCGGTTACAGGTACCACCTGAAGTACAGACCTCGATCGCCTAACAACAGCCAACACATCAAGACCACAAAACGGAGGCGCACCAGAATCATAACCTGGTCCAACCCTCCATTTGGCGGCAATGTCACCACCAACATTGGCAAGAAGTTCTTCAACCTTTTAAACAACTGCTTCCCACTTGAACACAAACTACACCCATTACTCAACAAAACCAGGGTAAAACTGAGCTACAGCTGTATGGCAAACATGGACCAAATAATGTCAGCGCAAAACAAACACATGCTGACCAAACAAAATTTGCAACCAGGAATGCAAAAAAATGCAACTGCAGAGCGCAAAACCAATGCCCAATGGATGGTAACTGCCTCGCTGACAACATAGTTTACCAGATCACTGTAACACGCCATGACAACAAAGAATCATATATTGGTTTAACACTTTGGAAAACACCTTCAAAACTAGGTACACTGCCCACAAGTCCAGCTGTAATCACAAAGACAAAAGAAACGCAACTACACTCAGTGAATACATTTGGAAGTTAACGGATGCTAATGTCGAGCACTCTGTGAAATGGAAGCTTATAAGTAAAGCCCGTGCCTACACAACATCATCAAAACCTTGCAACCTCTACCTCGAAGAAAAGTTCTTCATCATGCACAAACCTTCCTTAGCCACTTTTAACAAACGAAACGATCTCATATGCTCTTGCAGACACAGAAATAAACATCTGCTGTGTAATTATTCCAATAGGTAACGTATCTTTGTTCGCTTGGTTTGGTTGTGTCTGTTCCTAAAAAGATGCGCACGAATGCACAGTACTGTTCAAAATGGGTACGTAAAAACCAATGCTAAACCTTTGTTGACGCCATTCTACACCAGGCTTCTGAAGAGTGAGGACCTACTAAACTAGGCACACAGCTCACTGAGCCCTTCGCAGCACACAGGCGTGATAATATTGTTGCCCAAGTCAGGAGACCCCATCGAACCGTAATATAAACGGCCAATCACCCTGTTAAATGTGGACTACAAAATCCTCGCGAAAGCCCTTTGTAACAGGCTAGGCACAGTGATGCCGGATCTTGTAGGGCCTTTCCAGACATCTGCGGTGTGGGGACACAGTATTCAGCAGAACCTCTGGTTGATGTGGGACTTAGTTGAATATGTGATGGACCGTGATCTACCATGCCATCTGCGCTTGTCTCCCTCGATCAGGAGAAGGCCTTCGACATGGTTAATCACGGATTCCTTTTTAAAGTCTTGAAAAAGTTTAGTTTGAATCCAGTTTTTTGTTAAATGGACTTCCTTTCTGTATAATAGTGTATATAGTCGTGTTATTGTTAATGGCCTACCGTCGGACCCCTTCAGAGTCCAACGCGGGGTACGGCAGGGGTGTCCCTTGTCACCTCTGTATGTATTGTTTAGTGAATCCCTGGCAAGAGCCTTCCAAGTGGAGTCTTTGTTCCGACCATTTCACATACCCGGTGGAGCCAAAGTCAAGTGCCTCCAGTATGCTGATAACGTCACGTGCGTAGTCCGACCTAGCTTCTTTCAGGGCCCTTTCTAGCACGCTGTATACTTTTCAACGAGCGACAGGTGCCAGGCTGAACCCCACCAAGACCAAAGGAATCCGTTTAGGTAAGTGGCGGACGAAACAACTGCCCTTTGCGGCATCGTGGGTTGACGACGCCATGAAAATCAGTGGCATATGGTTTGGCTATGGTTCACCCGAGTCACTTACTTGGAATGAGAATGTGGACCTGGTGGAAGCTAGGTTGACGGACTTTGGCGACTATATTAGTCTGCTGGGGAAGGTAACAGTTATCAATCGTTTCATTTACCCTCTCTTGTGGTACCCGGGCACCGTTCTGGCTGCTCCAGAAGGTATTCTGGTGCGACTCGAGAGGGCAGTGTTTAGGTTTCTATAGTCAAGGAAAACGGAGCTGGTCAGAAGAAAGGTGGTGTACCAGGACCCTAGGCGTGGGGGATTGGACCTCGTGCACTTTCCTTCGCAGCTTCGTTTTTTCCTGACGAAGTGTGTTTTTAGTGTCGTCAGCAGCCAGATGCCGTTTGCCTACTTTGTCCGTTATTGGGGAGGACTATCATTCCGTTGGTTCTTTCCTTCCCTGTTTAGCAACAGTATACCCCACAGTTGGAGGCCCACTAGGGCATGCTGTCACATAAGGGACACTCTCCGCATTATGTCAACTGTAGGGGACGTTTCCCAGTCCAGTGCGGGGGACCTGTACCGGGCCGTTTTTGATTGCTTGGATGGCCAGGTCCGACCCAACGATTATGCGTCAGGGCCGGAAGTTTGGCATGTAGTCTACAGCAGGTCACTCAATTACCGCCGGCGAGAACTGCTGTGGCGAATCGCACTTGATGCCATCGTTACTAATCTTAAGCGCCTTCGGTGGCGTCTTGGAGATGGCATTTGCCGCGCATTGGATGCACAAAGTGGGAGAGTGTTTTGGCAGTGTGACTTTGTGGCCCTCCTCTGGGAGTGGTTTCAAGTCCTGGCTGATCGCCTCACTTTTTGCAACACCTGGGCGGTCATTCAGGATTACCCTTTGTATAGTCTTCCACCCCCGCCAAATATGTGAGGCGAGATCTCAAAGATTGACAAAGCTCTAAAGCAAACAGATCAAATGTTGATTGTTGAACCAGGGAGTTGTCCAAAGACCAACTCCCTATTTGGACAGAACGGTAATGCCTGCATGGTTATAAATGGAACCTCCCGACGTTTTTACAGTCGTCTGGGCTTCAACGTCCTTTTCTGCAAATTGAGATTCTCTTCTTACTATTGCCATATTACCATTGCAAGGATTCTCACCAACGACATTCAGCTGACTTTTTGAAGTAAAATTAGTTTCTATAAGGGATTCACACCAATTGAAAATGTTACATCCCCCATGCATTTTAGTGTCCATTCAATAAAATCAATTCGGTTACCTCTTTCATGCGCATAGCTCTCCTTCTGAGGTTGGCGTGGATTTACAGGTTGCCTGAGATTTTTTCTTTTGTTTTAACAGAATTTGAACTGAACGATTTTTTAAAGACAATACTTACTGACTTTTGGAAAGTTCTACACGACCTTTTCATTCGGTTGAAAAAGCGGTACTTCCCCAAGCTAACATCCCAGCCCTATAACGGAACTGACAAACCTCTCGCACTGATATCACCACCGCCCATCTCAGTTACGGATACAACATATCATTTTAAATTCCTAAGTAAGAACAAATCCCAAATTTAAAAACTAATACCATAGCATTTCATCTTCGTTTCTTGGGGTGTGGTGCTGTTCTCGTTCTTGTGGTGCTGGGTTTCTGGGACTGTTAATGCAACAATTAATTTTTTTTTGGGGGGGAGGGGTGATGGTTTTCTTAGTTTCTGCTTTTCCTTTTTATGCGTTATGTTATTAGATGTTTATTTTAGGGAGTGCTCTCTCGACAAGCCCTTTGGCTTTTAGTAGCACTTCCTTTCACTTCTCATTATTTTGTAAATATGTCAACTTGAAATTGTTACTGTACTTGAAGTGGAAAAAGAAATAAATGAAATGAAATGAAATGAAAAATTTCAGTTACGAATCTGATTGACTTTTGCTGCACTTTGAGCCCTTCAATTCAAAAAATGGAATTCTCACATTGATCCCTAAACATAAGAAGTCATGATATTATTTTCATATACTTTCATGTATTTTTGTCTTAGGAAAACATGAATCAGTTACAACCATTTTGGTCTAATTTTGCTTCCGAAAAGTAGTTTTCAAAAAGGGAGGGAAAATCTCTCCCCTTAAAACATTCTCTGGGACGTACTTATCATAAATTTGAGTTGTGGTTACATTTTACTCACCAAACCTACGGCTGTTTCATGCTCTTTGCTATGACAGAGATTGTTAAGTTTACAAGAACTGGATCTGACACCGTCATTAAGTTGCGCAGATGTTAAAGCAGCCCATATCAGTAATCCTAAAAGAAGTGTAAGATTTAGTAATTTGTAAAGAAACTGTTCAGCTGTTCCATTTTAATGATGAGTGGTCGATCCATTTTAATCCTTTTATCAGAATGCGAAGGCTTAGCAAATCCTGATTGTCTGTTCTCCGAAATAGACGTGATAACGTTAGAACTATTATCGCGAATATCAGTAGTACTTAAATTTCTCCTTACCTTTCGTTCCTTTTAAGAGGACATCATACTATATGAAAACCTACCGCTTAGCAATTTGCCAAGCATTTGTAATTGTTATTCACTTTCTTGATAAAAAAGTACTTAAAGCTCTGTAGGAAATTGAGAAAGTCCTTTCACAAAGCTTACATGCAAATTTTCATTGAAAATGATTTAAAGGAAAATTTCCTTGTGCTTCTGGGGCATTCGTCACCTTTTGCATTCTGTATTCAATGACTGTTCTTAAGGACCAACATTATTCTATCCAAGATTCTTTTTCCGATTCTTAAGGTACATCCCATTCTCTTGCAGGGGCCTGCCAATCGTAAATACGGTAACGGGTGTTGTAAACTCACCCCGACCCCTTGCACTATAAACCCGGGTTAAAAGTGAAAGTTTATTCCATGAATTCACGTGCTCTGTGTGAAATAGGCCATCGTTTCTAACTGCACTAGTGCTCATTTTCTTACTTTTTCATATGAATGATGCAAATATTTTTGAGATAATAATGCACCCACGAGATTTGATTCATCAAACAGGTAGGCAATGTATTCAAGGTACCCACTTGCATAACAGGACCTCGTTATCGTTTTACACATGCTATGTAGAGTAATAATATTTACAATATTTCTGAAAGGTCAGTCAAAGAATTTTATATGGTCAGGGGTGAATGAATGTATAATCCGGCATATCATATTTTAAGGTCATCCTTTTACCCCGTCAAAGCAGGGAGTTGCTCTTTAGAACGAAACATCGGAAACTTTAATTCATTGTAATCTAATTAGATCCACCTAGTTTTTAGGGGAGTATCACTTCATGAGTGATTATTGGCGCTAAGGGGACCCACTTCTTTTGTCTGGTCCTTTTCAATTCATACATGACACCGAGGTAAACCTTATTTACATCTGCTTATACCCCATGAATTGGATTAGGAGGAACAATGCTTTAATCCAAACGTTGATACCGATAGTCAAGTAGGAAACACTGTCTAATAAACTTAAACGACTGCTTATCTCAAAGAAGTCTAGAAAGGTTAACTTTTAAGAAAAAGCTTAAACTAACACTTGGCACAATGCGTAATGGACTGAAGAAAGGTGTAAGACTATAATTTGTTGGAATGTTACAGTAATTTATGCAAACTTTTGGGCGAAAGGAGTACACGTGTCCAACATGATACATAAAATTTAACTAGCCTACATTGAGAGCTGCAATTAATTTTCAAGGAAAGCGACTGGCAATGCTATAGCACATATACATTTTTCCTCACTTTCCAACGTAGCAGACGACATGAATCTATTGTTAAATGCTAACAATAACTTTAAAGCCCATTATATCTTCAGGTGCTATGCGAAACAAATGACCTTGGCAGCAACTAGGTAGGTACAAAGGAAAGACCTGGCGTTTATCTCCTCCTAAATAGCAACTCCCTGGTCAAAGTAGTTTTACCGAATAAAGTTTGTTCGTGCATGTCTTTTACGGAAGGTCGCAATGTCTTAAACATGATATCAATAAGAAATGAAGTTTTAGATGCTATGGATGCTATGGATATTGCTGTTACTTTGAGAAACAAAATATTGAACGAAGCATTTTAAGTGATACCGGCGTTCCTCTAAAGTAGTATCACATAGTACCACCTCGAAAGATTGTTGGTGCTCTCAACGAGATCCTGACTACTCCGCTGGTGCAGCCGGTTCCTGTTAATTGCCCCTAGACTCATGATAAAATTATTAATGGAGTAAATACTGGTGATTATAATGAATCAAAGTAAAAATACCAGGCTTGGCGGGGACATTATCTGTAAGAACACAACTGTTTCATGCCTATAGAAACAAAAAAAAATCGAATTGGTTTGTTATTGCTCATTATTGTAAGTTCAAAAAATGTTAAATTGGACTGTAGGTTATAGACGTTTGTCTGCGATGATTCAATTAGTATTTCCACTGTACTGGAGAACTTTCTAGTACACATGACTACGCAATCGATAAATGTTGTACATATATTGTCCCACAGGAATATCATTTCTTCCGTCTCGATAAGTATTTCCTCCTTTCAGGAAGTATACATTTCGTTAATTAACAGTTGACACCGGTACTTCCAAGTGAAAGCCTTGGAAAGTGAGTATACTGCCATTGCTAACCAAATTTGGTTGAACTGTTTCGAGTAACAGTTGGACAGATTACCACATTTACTGCACAAAAATTAAAATTTAAAATAGCGCAGCAGACATTTATGTATGCCTGCAAATTAATGCGAAGTAAACAGGTACAGGCAAGTCCATTTTAGCCCATGGATGCTCATATTCTTCTACCTGAAGTAAACATAAAAAAGCGATTGTTAATTGGGATGGGTAGATTTTGTTTACTGCAGGGGTGTGGTCCTTTCCAAAGTATTTTTTTTTTCTGTATCTGTCAAACTGGTTGATCATTCAGTGGTATAGTCTACACCTTAATGGATAAAATGACACGAAGTTCAACCAATTTTTGAGACTGTGTGGCTCTGATGTTAGTCCACAAATGAGACTTCCTGTGACTAAAAATGTCATTGCACCATTCATGTTTTAACCCGAAAGGGCTATAATCCCTCAAACAAAACAGTCTGAAAAGAGTGTGAGAACATCTCCAAAGACCAGGTCAGATTTATAATAATTAAAGTACATAATATTTGGTATAAGCCAACTTGGTCTTACTGAAGCATTGATATCGAGGAAATGCAAAAGATTGGACGCATCATTAGACAAATAATTAGATATGCAAATTTACCCAAGACGATAATGAAGAAAAGGATGCGTACTTGCCAGCAGGGAATTGTTACTTTGCAATTCCCTGTTGCCAGCCAGTGAGGACTTGTCCAGGAAAAATGTAATAACGATAAGTTATTCCAGTAGTGTGACTTTATTTGCAATATTATGACCGCTCTAAGCTAATCACTTAATGGCATGGTAAGAGTAGTAAGTCAGACCTTTAGGCTATAATTTCTAAAAGAGAGTCGAGACGTGGCGTAGCCATCCGACAGTGCTGAGTGTTAATTTAACTCATTAAGCACTTTATTGGAAATAAATCCAAAGCATGTCATCGAGTAAACATCTGCTAAAGCTAATGGCTAGCAACACAGTAGGTCTTACATTATGGGGGCGGCATGTGTATCCTTTGTTTTAGTGTCAATAAGACTTTAATGTGAATTATATCCAGACGCATGGGAGAAATGCTGTTTTGTCTGTATTATTGTATATGCAACCATTCCTTCTACGTTTTTAATAGCTGTTTTCAGGAACGATTGAAGAGAAACTAGTATGGAAAACCCAGAAAAAATCGTTGCTTGTGGAATGTCTGGGCGTTTGCCTGAATCTGATGATCTGCAGGAATTTTGGGATCATCTTATGAACAAGGATACCCTGGTGAGGAGAAATTTGAAGAAATGGGATAGCGGTAAGAAAAACTTGCATTTGTACCTTTGGGACCGCTGAAATAGCTATCAAATTTTCCTGGGCAGCTCTTGGTATCGATATATATATATATATATATATATATATATATATATATATATATATATATATATATATATATATATATATATATATATATATATATATGAATATATATATACATATATATATATATATTTATACATATACATATATATATATATTAGGAAGGAAGTTTAAGGATTTCGTAAACTCGTTCCACAGTACCATTAAGTTCACTATGGATTATTCCCAAAGTCGTTTGCCTTTTCTTGACACGGTTGTACATTTGACAGGCTCTTGTATTGAAATCTCTTTATTTACTAAACCCACGAACAGCCATTGTTATTTACAATTTGAGAGTTTCTACCCCCCTCACATAAAGCATTCGATCATTTTTAGCCAGTTTCTAAGAATTAAGCGTATCTTCTCCACTGAGGTCGACCAGTTCCGTCAAAAGATGGAATTTGCAGGATACCTTTTAAACAGGGGTTATCCCTTCAAACTCATTGACAAATACTTCAAAAAGGTCCAACCAATAGACAGAGACCGTTTGCTCCTCTATCGCAGCAGGATTGAAAACAAACGAATCCCCCTTACAATTACCTTTAATCCCAAACTTTCCCCCTACTCAATAGAATCAAGACATCGTGGCGTAATCTTACCCTTGACCCCTCTATCAGACATGTTTTCAATGAGCCCCCAGTTATTGCTTTCAGGCAGCCGCGCAGTTTACGCAGTCTCCTAGTGCACACCAAGCTTAATCCCTCCCCGGATACCCCCACAGGAGGTAATTCTCCATGTGGTAGTAAACGTTGTCAAGTGTGCGATCATATGATCTCGGAACGCACTGTGCATGTCCAACCCAAGGGGATACAATTATCTCCGGCCCGTACTCCTACAATTCCTCTAATGTTATCTACCTATTATTGTGCAAAAGTGTCCCACGATCTATTATATTGGTGAAACCTACTCCAAATTTAGATTTAGATTCAATAACCACAAAGCCAGCATTCGCAACAAAAGCACTGGGCTCTCTGTTGCAGAACATTTTAACACACCTAATCACAGCATCCAAGACTTGAAGTTTACTATTTTGATGGGAGGTTTTTCTAATACCGAGGCTCGCAAAAAGAAAGAATTAAGACTAATCTTGAGATGTAAGAGCCACGTTCGCGGTCTTAACCGTGACCTCTCTTTCATGGCCAACAAGCGTGACCACTGAGGTCACTTGCACTTTTTATTTACGTAGCATTTAAGTTAAGCTTCTCATTATTACTGTCGATAAAGAACCAAGGTGGTTCGAAACGTCCAGTTTTTGTAGTTTTCGGTTCATATTCTGTCATATTTTGCGAATTGGTTTTCACCATTCAACAAAGATTTGTTAACAGAATGTGCCGTGTCTTTCGTCTATTTTGGTTGGTGATAGAGGCATTGCTTTTTGTCTACGATCTTTGTTTATTTCTACCTCACCAATGCACGGCCTCCATTGTTATATATATATATATATATATATATACATATATATATATATATATATATATATATATATATATATATATATATATACAAGCTGGAATTAAATTTTAATACGGACATTTTTTTTTTTCAAATGTTTTATGATGAAAGGTCTCTGGATATGTAGATGCAGTACCTGCATATTTAATATAATCAGAATGTTAAAATGCATTGTTTCGATGAACTCATTTAGGCTTCATCCAGAACTACAAAAGGTTCTACAATGTAAGTGAGGTGGACCAATATCCCCACCATGTAAGACAAGTTGTTATGATATCTGCCTTGAAATATAATGCTGACAAGGTTTTTTTTCAGACTTTGATCTCTGGTAAACTGAAATGACCTTTTACTGAACACATAAACATCAACAACAGCATTGTGGTAAAAAATACCATCCATACATAAGAGTTTCTTTGAGTTCCAAATCCAAATATCCTGCAATGAAAGTTCCTTAAATCTTGACCTTCAGTAACCTAAGATGACCTTTGACCTCTCCCAAATACAGTAGGGCACTTTCACTCAATGATGTGCATTTACGTGGCTAAGTATGGGAAGTATATATGCTTCCTTTCTTAAAATATTGTTTACAAGGTTTTCAGAGTTTGAATTCTTATGATTACTGATGACCTTTGAACTCTACCAAAAACAATACAGTTCTTCCTTTTGATGCAATGCATCCACATGGTAAACATGAAGAGTATCCTTGTTCCCTACCTAGAGATACAGTGTTAACAATGCTTTCAGAGTTTGTTCTCTGGCGACCTCAGATAACTTTTGACCTCTACCAAAATCGATAAAGATCTTTCTTTTAATATCAGTCATTCACATACAAAGTATGAGAACTTTCACAGTTTCCCTCCTTGATATATCGTGTTAAGAATACTTTCAGAATTCGACCTTTGGTAATCACAATAGGGATCCTTTTCTTATTATAATGCATCTTCATACCAAGTATGACTACTTTCCATTCTTCCTATCTGCAGATATCGTGTTAACAAGGTTTTCAATTTGACCTCCGATGACCTCTGTGACCTTCGACCTCCACCAAAAATGATAGTTCTTAATATTGATGCAATGTATTAACATGCTAAGTATGGAGATTATCCATGCTTCCTATCTTGAGATATTGTTTTAACAAGGTTTCAGAGTTTGACCTTCGGTGACCCCAGATGACTTTTGACCTCCACAAAAATCAATAGGGATCTCCCTCTCAATATGAGGCATTCATATGTATATGTATGTATGTATGTATATATATATATATATATATATATATATAGTAGGTCGAGGTTGGTAGATCGAAGTTAGAATGTGTAGGTCGAAAGGTAAATAGTAGTACATTCGATCTTGAATTTTTATACCAATCCTAGATAGAGCATAGCCCTTATCAAAGCAGGAAAGGTTCAGAGAAAAGCCGAACTGATGTAGTGGTCACAGACTCTGCCCGGAAAGCGGAGGATGGCGGGTTCAAACCCTCGGTACGGCTCAATTTTTCTCTCTGGTATTTTCTCTGAACCTTTCCTGCTTTGATAAGGGCTATGCTCTATCTAGGATTGGTATAAAAATTCAAGAACGAATGTACTACTATTTACCTTTCGACCTATATATATATATATATATATATATATATATATATATATATATATATATATATATATATATATATATATATATATATAACTCAATCTGCAAACAGAACTGTTTCGATCTTGTTAGATCTCATCAGTGCAGCTCAGAGTAGGTTCCAAGACTGAATGACAAGGCTGACACAAGCATAACTTGTGTCAGTCCGGCCTTTCACGGTACTTTGCCTATGAATACCAAAGTGCACAAGCTCTAAGGAGCGTGCTAGCATAAAGCAACAGTATTACGTCTTGACGAAAATGCCAAGACTACACAAGCAGTGTGCCATCTTGAAACTAGAAAGTGCTCATCAAAACAAGGTCTTACCGTAGCACTACCATGTTAAGGAGCGTAAATAACTCAATCTGCAGACAGAACTGTTTCGATCTTGTTAGATCTCATCAGTGCAGCTCATAGTAGGTTCCAAGACTGAATGGCAAGGCTGACAAAAGCATAACTTGCGTCAGTCCGGCCTTTCACGGTACACTACCTATGAATACCAAAGTGCACAAGCTCTAAGGAGCGTGCTAGCATAAAGCAACAGTATTACGTCTTGACGAAAATGCCAAGACTACACAAGCAGTGTGTATATATATATATATCGTGTTAGATATCGTGTTAGATATCGTGTTAGATATCGTGTTAACGAGCTAAGCGCCTCAAACACACACACACACACACACACACACACGCACCCATACACACGCCATCATGACTGCGTAGGTTTTTCTTTCATCGAAACCAATGAGCATTAAAGACTTTAAAGAATAGTTATAATTCACATCAATATCCATCGAATATTGACCATTTCACAAGCCATTTACTGTTCTTGCTTTTGAATCATGAATAAACATGATCTACATGTGCAAGTTTGTGACGTGGAAAGAAAGACCAATGAGATATATATTATGTTATTCTTTGTTTGTTTAACTTTCATTCAAAGGACAGTTGTAATGTTGGCATGCGGGGTCATTGTGGAAGTAGCTATTGACTACTTTCAAGATGGCCACACTGAATACCGAACTAGAAACTAGCTAATAAGAAATTACCACATAATTTATAAAGGAAACCCAAAACTTGAAATACAGACCTTTTGCCACACTCGACATCACAATTTTTGCATAGCAAATGAAAAATCCCCCAAATGGTCCAAGTTTGAGAAGGTATTTCTTGAGAGAGGTAAAAGATATTCCACTAATTTCAATGGATTTTCATAGCCCGGGATCGTAATCTATCATTGCGAGGTAACACAGCTGTTTTGGTTACATTTCCACGGATCACGTTTGAAACAACTGTATAAGATAGGGAAAGGACAAAAACATTCAAGAAATTTAATTTTGACACAAGCATTACTTAAAGGTGCGTTTGCGCTCACCGTGCAGCGGTCTTTACTACTAAGCAATCACGGTTTGTCTTTTGCCGTGTAGAGTATAACTACTCTTCCAAATGGCTAAGTCCCGAAGGGGGAATAAATGTCAACAGATACAATGTGTCAGCTACTTAATTTCCATCTTAATGTATCCCAAGTATTGGAAATATTCTTTCTGGGAAGGAGGAAAGAACAGGGCGAATACATTAAGAAATGAAATAATGCATAAAAGTGAAATAGAATATTCGACCAGGAGGTCAAATACAGTACATTGACTATAAACAAGTAGGTCTGAAATCAGTAACGATTTAAAACATCTCTCAATCAGTCCCAAGTACTGACAAAAGCTTCTACAAACGAGGGTAAGAACAGGAAAAATAAATTTAAAGAGAAAGTAAAGCTGCCGGTAGAATTTAAATCTGTGTATGTCATTCCGGGTCCTGCAACTTTACCATGAATTTGGCAGAACTTGAACCGTGTTGTCACGTCTGAAGATTTTCGATAAAAACTATGTAAAACACATAATATATCCAAAGCATTTTCTTGTAATTTATTTGTGTGTTGCTAGTACTGGTTGCCGCACTATTTATACCAATGAACGATTAAAATTTTAGAGAGTAAACTAATCAAACATAAGTTCTAACAAATAATGAATATTCTTCGGCTTTTGAAAAACATTCTTTTAATTCAAAGTTAAAAGGTAAAATATCAAACATCGTTCCATCATTTGATCCCCAATAAAGAATTTTTGAAGCTTCCAGTGAGAAGTGGAATGCTGAAAACTCTTTCTACCTTTGATGCATCGTTTTTCGGTATGCTCCCTGTTGAAGCAAACACGACAGATCCCCAACTTCGCATTCTCTTGGAGGTTGCCTACGAAGCAATTGTAGATGGCGGTAAGGCACTTTAAACACGTATAATACTTTTCGTCCAACGTTTGAATTTTAGTATTTAGTATTGTTAAAAAATGATTCATATCCTTCATATCGTTTCATACAGCTGAAACCATACCAAGGTTTGATACCTGCAATATTTCGATCATACCAGTATGTAAACGACATTCTTCTATTGTGTCATATAGTAGAAGAAGAAGGATGTATTTAAACTTCTGTTCATTGTCTCCACATATTTAATTAGACAGAACTTTTGGTGTACTGGCAATATCCTTTCTTTCTGAGCGATATCCTTTCTTTCTGATTGGTCAAAGATTCACCATGCACGTAGTGTATTTAATGCTAAAGTTTAGCCCCAAGTTTCAGTGTCACATATAGCCGAGACGAAACTTGATCGTTAGTTTGGTTTCCGTTTGGCTGTAAATTAATGCTCTGTCAAAATTGAAAATTTTATGCTACTTTTCTTTTTGCTTGCCATTATCTACAATAAAAATATCAAACAACGCATGCATGTATAAATTTATTTCACTGTCTTTTATATATGATATTAACCCTGACTCTTGAATATTGCTGTGTATGTACCGCGGTTGTCTCCAAAGAAAAGCTAATCTTACAACTAGACAAGTCTGTACTTGCAGGCAAATATAGATCAAAGGCCTTGAAAATGATATGAAACAAAGATGGAGAGTCCAGATATTGTTGCTACCAGATGTCTTGACCAATAAACATTTAAGAAAAATCTGTAAAATCCAACGCCTGCTGAATGTTAAATTCCAGATGTGAATTCTATGACTTCTATTTCTGTCATTATATGGCCCACCATGCTTATTTCCCTGAGATTTTCAAAGATTTGATCACCTATCTATTATCATGGCTAGCCTTCGTAGCGGCTTTCAATGCTGAATACATTTCAGCCAGATCAAAGTAGTAGGGATACATAAAACTGCGTAATGTTTTATTATCCTTTGAGATAAATACTTTCACTGCCCCCAATTGGGCTGTTTTTTATATTGGAACACCATGAAGTTGTTGAAATCAGGAAAATGACCAAAAGTTCCACTTCATGAAATATTCAAGATAGCTGAGAAGCAGATGGAGGTTGTCAGTATGTTGAGAGTGATCGTGTTCCATACGTTTCACACTAAACATGCCACACAACATGCCACAAATGACGGTGCATTTCTGCGTGACAAAATGAGCAATTGAGACAATAGAGGCGGTAGACTTCATTAATAACATCGAGTGGAGAAAGCAGTTAGAAGAGCTCACTAACCCTGGCTGTATATGACATGGTCTATGAAAAGACACTTTTACGATCATGGAAATGTGTGGTCTAACCAACGTAACTATAAATGATGTATTGGCGTAAATTGTGAATGAGTTTGTACTTAACTTTTAAACATGCACAAGTCGATCGATTTAGAGTATCTCGGTTATGATTGCTAGAATAAAATCGTTTCCTGTGTCAGAACTAAACAGGCTGTGTGGTTACGATTCTCGTAACCATAATTTGTAGTGTAATCATAAAATCGGGAATCCAATACTAACTAAAACCACAAACAACTGGTTTGCCCTTCCTAAACTTATGATGATTAATATTTAATAACCACTTTACTGTTTCGTTTTACAGAAGAAAAAGAAATACAAAGTTAAGTTGTTATTTTATTGCTTCTGGTGGGGAAATATATATCCGAAAAAAAAAAAGAATTAAGAAGTATTTCTTTAGGTTATCTTTTTTTTCATAGTGCAACTTATGGTAGGTTTTCATGGTTAGATCCCTATTGCAATACTTCAGCGATAACAAGACTTTTTTTCTGTTTTTGTGATCACAAGGGTTTAATCCTCGAGAACTGAGAGGATCCAACACAGGTGTTTACATAGGTTCCTCCTATGCTGACGCTGACATTGTTTTTTGTGGAGTTTCTGACGTTGGAGGAAGCTCTGCTTTCACGGGCAACATTCCCGCATTTATTGCAAATAGATTGTCATACGTCTTTGACTTCAAAGGTTAGTGTACATCTCCCTTTTTTCCCTTGTAAGGCGTTTTAAAACAATATTCCAAATTTTAATCACTTTATGGGCAGTAAGAAAACCTCTTACCATACACGTGTGTAGAACCATTGGGTGACATTCGGTGGAGTTAAAAATTACTTATTGACATCTATATGGGCAGCTGAAATATACTTTGGAAATTTTCGAGAAGAGAAATCATACGAAATTTCAGCAAAAGCAACTTTATAAATATTTATTTTCATACAGCATACGAAAACACTAACAATTTAAGGTTTCTTCACAGGACCAAGCTACACATCAGATGCGGCTTGTGCAACAGGTCTTCTTGTTCTAGAAATGGCTCTCAAAGATATTCTCAATGGAAAATGTGATTATGCCTTAGTTGGAGCAGTGAACATAAACATCAGACCACAAATGACTATGGCGTTTGGTCAGCTTCAAGTTTTATCTCCCGATGGCAAATGCAAAACATTTGATAAATCGGGTGAGCACTCTTTTGATAAACATCTAATGCCGGTTGAGAGGCCTGAAACAGTATTTTCTGAATTGTCACATACCAACATTAAGAACACATTCTTCTACCATGAGGTGATACTTCACGTTTTCAAAACTGAAACTAATGAGTAAGGTGTCAGGTGGTATTGATAAATGTTTATAAAATTCACATCTTTCAACTTATTCATACTGTTCATGTCCCCTTTATTTCTAACACGTAAACTCTTAGTCCTCTCTCATCATTTACACCTATAATGTTAATTGTTGTCCCAAATAAAACAATTACCGGTGACCCACTTTCCTTTTCAAATGGTTTCGACAGCAGTGATCCTTACCAACTCCTCCATAGGCACTATATTTTATTCATTAACTTGACCTGTCGACTAATGTACCAAATGTAGGTGCCAAACATACAGTAGTATATCATATTTGATAATTTCCAGTTCAACAATATTCCTTTCTCGTTGTTTTTGAGATGCAAACTCATTAAAAACAAACATAAGCAAATTTGCAAAATGGGTAGGTACAACACTGACTTGCTGTTTTGTAATTTATTATCTCTATACAAGATGTTAAGTAATAAACTTTGTTCCCACAATGTTATGTAATGAACTTTGTCCCCACAATTTGTTAAGAAGTGGCAGGTATTTGTTTCTTTTCGCTCTTAAGAACTACAGGTTCTTTAATAGTCCTACGTCATAGGTGAGTCTTATAAAGCTAAATATTTCAACCCAAGCGCATAAAATTCTTGCATCATCAAATCAATCCGACGTATACTGCAAGGAAGTGAAAAAGCCTGTAAAATATGTGGTCAAATGTGAATCATGTAGGGTGCTTAATAAATGCTCGCCCAATGTCATTTCAGGATAGTTTAATACTTGTCACCAGGGGTAACCCTTGAACTCGCCAAGTATCAGGGCAAATCTCAATGGACACAACACAATTTATGTCACCCTGATAAGTGCCATTGGTCAAAAACATAGGTCTGTTTTGCTGGAAACAGGTATAAGTTCTTTTATGCAGTTTTGCAATTTTGCAAGAAACATTGTCTGGAAAGAGGTTACATATGCAGTACCGAACACTTTAGGCTTTCTTAAGCAGGCATAATGTGGAAGCAATGCTATGGCACAGACCGCTGTCTGTCAAAGTTTTGCCCCAAAGTCCAATATTCAGTTCCTCTCGCCTCATTAGAGCTCCCCCTTTGACAATGTTCCAGAGAACTCCAGTCGTTCCTGTCGGGGCTTGGGTTTACTGACTCTCGTCTATGAGCTTTGCCATTCGTTGGAAAAATCATGATGGTGCATAAGTGTGCAATTGGATATGAGAGAATATGAAAATAAACAATCATGTCGACCAGTTGCCAATGTTTAAAGGAAACGTATTCGCCTTACAAGGTCAAAAATTGTCTGCAAGGAACGTATTTTGATGTGGCGCAGGGAATTTCAAAATACTAAAACCAATGACTAACATTATCAAAACTTCTTACCAAATGAAACAGGTGCTGCAGATTTTGCTGAAACCGTATAAATTGTTGTTAAATGCTTTCAAACTTGTACAGTATATATATATATATATAGATATACATACATATATCTTTATATATATGTATATGGTATATGTATATATATATATATATATATATACATACATATATATATGGATATCGAGCAATCCATTTCCACCGTATGAATTGATGCGTGTAGTATATATATTTTCTTTTAATTCCTTTACCAGCCGATGGATTTGGAAGAGCAGAAGGGATTGTTGCATTGTTTATCACCAGGGAGTCTCTTTGTCGCAGAGTGTACGGTCATTTGGTCCAATCTATAACCAGCCATTCTGGTTTCATCCAGCAAGGTATTCATCTTGTACTAAAAACTGATAAGATAATTTGGTTTCTGTTTTGCAGTCTCAAGTAAAGAGGTAAAAACATTTAATTCCAAAATTCTGGTTTGAGCTTCTCATTTTGCAATATGGAAGATAATAAAACTATTAAACAATAATAGAAGAACAAATGTTGAATACTAGCAAAAGCAAAGGACCATTACTAAGGAAGAAGATTAATGTGTGCATTCTGACAAACGTCCATCCTTTGCGTAAATACTCAAAAACATACAATAGTTTCACAAAGTTTTAGAGCATTTTGCTCTTCTCTGAGGCGACGAGAGTGTCCCTTTTGAACACAGTTAAAATTAATACACTTTCCTTGATAATCAAGTTTACGTTCTTACGCACCTTTTCCCTCAGGAATTAGCTTTCCATCGATGGAAGCTCAAACCGAACTTTTCAGGCGAGTGCTTTCTGAGACTGGTATATCACCAGATGAAGTTGAATATATTGAAACTCATGGCCCTGGTACAACAACAGGGGACCCAATTGAAGCAAATGCTATACACAGGGTCTTTTGTCAAAATCGTACAAAAGATAACCCGCTGCTCATTGGTTCTGTCAAGACCAACATGGGACATGGTGAAAGTGCAGCTGGTTTAATAAGCATCTTGAAGGTGCTAATGATAGTGAGTAAAGGCTTTATTCCCCCACAGATACACTTCCATGACCCACAACCTAGCATAATAGGTTTGATGGATGGCTCTTTAAAGGTTGTGACTGAACCAACCAAGTATTTAGGTGGCCCGATTGGAGTTAACTCGTTTGGTTTTGGCGGGGTTAATGCCACCGCAATAGTTAAGCCCTATAAAGTAAAAAGGCAAGATTATTCTTGCACTATACCGAAGATTCTTATCAGTTCTGGTAGGACTAAAGAAGGCGTGACGAAAAATCTGGAATACGTGGCAGCGAATATGACAGATGGAGCATTGCATGTCTTGGCTAATCAAGTCGCCGATTGTCCAGTCGAAAGCATGCCTTACAGAGGATTCAAAATTCAGATGGATGGAAATGGTACTGAATATGTGACGAAAGTCAAAGAAGCATGCAAAAGACCAGTATGGTAAGTAAAATGTTGAGAAAAACTTTGCTATACCAGAAAAGGCTATTCGAATAACGTTTCAGCCTGCATGTGTATATATATATATATATATAGAATGAAATTGAAATCAGTCATTTGGCATAGCCCTAATGAACCCCATAGCCCTAATGAACAGGGAAAGAACAGAAGAAATAAATTCAGAAAGAAAATTAAGTCACGACCAAGGCTCGAACCGAGGTCGGTCGCATACAAGGCGACGGCCTAAGCCACTCGGCCATCCTGACACTTGCTGTTTCGGAATTTTCGGGTAATTTACCCATTTCGGGATTTTCACACAGCTGTACAAAATATATTTACGATGTTTTGGGTAACATACCCAAAGTAGCAACTGAAATCAAACAAGCACAAGTGCCAAAGTTAATTGAAGAGGAACGGGTCAATGACGGGATTAAAATCATTCAAGCAAAGTGTCCAGCTTAGAATTAAGACCATGTGGGTGAAGAGTGCCTCTTTATGAATAAGAGGGTTTTAAGCGATAAATCGATCAATTTTAGACCCTTCACAAACTAAAGCGGCTGTGACCAAAAAGTCCTTAACAGCACAAATAGAAGGCGGATTAAAATGAGTGGCTACTGGAAACCTAGCAGATTAAGTTCAATTTAACCAAGGTGTTCAGTGATTCTATCGGCCAACCTACGTTTGGTTTCACCAACATACAGAATATTACAACCTTTACAGCTTAAAATATTCACGGAATTGGTGGAGATGCAAGAAAAATGGTCCAGAAGGACACGGTCCCGTAATGATAATTGGGTCGAGATTTACAGATTCATAATCTGATTTATTGAAACAAAGATAGCGTATCTCAAGCATGTCGTATATCGAGTCAGCGGGTTCATATCAGTATATGATCTCACAACATCTCCCTTCTCTTGAAACGTTAAAGCAAAATATACTTTCAAAAGCCTCCTTGAATCACAGACAAATCTTTAAAGAGTGCGTAATACAAAAAAACAAATGCAAATAACATACTTACAATGTGAGTAGTGCGACGATCGCAAAGCAGTTATAGCTGCTACTGGTAAGTAATGCCCATGATGATCATCAAAATCAATATCGGTACCTATTTGGTGGGCTGATCGGACGCCCTAATCTTGTCGTTTTTACCTGGTTATTTCTAGGAGGGTTGGACTCGATCAAGCTACTAGGTTGCTGAATGTCTGATCTACATGACTGTTCAAACTGTTCATGTGAGGTCTGTCTGTGTGCTTTCTGTCTGTCTGGTGTCTGTCTGTCTTCCTGTGTGTCACAGTGAGATGCGTTTTTTCTTTATTTTGGGAGCACTGTGACTGTTTTGTATAACCATGCTTTGGCATTTTATTCCTATCGTTCCTTGTTGGTATGACTTTAACTAATGCAGGCAATGCTGCATAGATTCAAATGAATAGGGTCAATGAGATCGACTTATTATTAAGTTGAGATGCATTGTTAAAAGATTACTTGAGGTATGTGATGTGGCAAGCCCATCCTTGTTGCGCTGGGTTGCTTAATGTAAGAAAAGGGATAGCGAGATAGACTCCGAGGGTGTTAAGAGTAAAACGTGTTTGTTGAAGGACTGGTTAACTGCCGTTAAACAGTCGTGGAGTTTCAGCCACGAAAAGGGGTAAAGGCAAGTCGCCGAATTGCTGAAAGTTGTTTATCACAACATTAAAGATATGCTAGGGCCGTAGGTGCCACTTGTGGAGAATTAGCCTTTCGTAAGATGAGAGTATGTTCGAGTTGGTCATCTATTATATCAAACCATGGTTATGAGAGGCACGGAGATTCCAGATTCGAAGCAACGACTTTAAAACGTAGGAAAAGAAAGAATAATCAACTTCATTTAACATATCCATTGAGAAGGATAGATGAATTATTAACCCTTTGAAGTGTACTGCTTGAAAACTGAATTTGCAATCGGAAGTGAAAGAAAAGAAAACGATGTTATGGAAGTGAAAGCGCGAGAATTCAGATCTTGTACATAATTGCAAATAAAGGAAAAACACACTTTTATGTTAATTCAAATCAAGACTGATTGTAGAGTGTCCCTTATTTTGAAATTCTCTGGAATCCTTGACACTGTGTGCATAGGGGGCTTTGTCATTTTGACTTGGTTGTTGTCCGGATGGTGGACTTTGGTGTCTTTGGGTCTGTTTGTCACCTTCATTACGGGAAGACACTTCTCTCAAGTGGGAGCAATTTGTGAGTAATCTGGCTCCATTATTAGTTGTGAACTCGTATGACCTTGGCTCCGGTCCAACTTTTGTCACTATTCCTGGTTTCCATGTTCTGCCTTCTTGATCCAGTACTCTTATTTTTTGTCCTATGTACAGGGGTGGTAGTTCTGGTCAAGCTTTTTTCAGGTCATGCTTTTTTCCTTCATTTTGTCCTTTCCGCCAAGGAGCGTTTGCTGTATTTCTTTATGACATTGAAGTGTAGCTAACAGGTGATTGCTGGGAAGTACCGACCGCATAGGTCTTCCAAAAAGTATCTCTGCTGGAGAGGGTTAGTTGGAATCTATTGGGGTAATACGAAGATTGAGCAACGCCAGTTGAACATCCTGATTTGACCTCTGACTCTTTTTGATGAGAGTTTTGACTGTTCTCACCATTCTCTCTACAAGGCCATTTGATTTGGGGTATGTTGGTAAAGAAGTATTGTGTGTGATTGCGCACTTCTCACGCGTGTCTTTGTATGGCTGTCCAGTTAACTGGGGTCCATTATCTGAGATATTTTGTTGGGGGGTCCAAAGGGACTGAATGTTTATGTAGTTAATTTGCCACTCTGAAACTTGAAGTGTTTGAAAGGATGTAAACTACTGGGTATTTGGAATGATAGTCTGTGATAAAAAGTCATCATTACCAATCCGGAACAAGTCGGTGGCTAACTTTGTCTAAGGGGTAGATGGTATTTCTTGTGGTACCAACGGTTCATTTTCGTGTTGTGGTTGACTTGTCTCGTATACATCAAAGGACTTGATCAGGTGATCTATTTCTTTGTTAATGTGCGGCCAATAGAATGACTCTCTTGAGAGACGAGTTTTTTTTTCAATTCCAAGGTGTCCAGTATGTAGTTAACTAAGTATGTCTGATTGGAGGGGTTTTGGTTTTATAACTTGCCTTCCCTTGAATATTACTCCATCAGAAATTCCGAGTTCCTCCATGAAAGACCAATATGGCCTCAGATCTTGCGGTAATTCCTTGATAGTATCTGGCCGTCCTTCGTTAATGACCTGCGTGAGTGCTCTCAGTGCTTCCTGCTTGTTTGTACCAAAGTTGATCAAGTCCATTTGAACTTGTATAGATTCACCTCCCCCCCCCCCCTCACTGAGAAGTAGGTCCTCAACGTGAAGGTCTATGGGTACTTCCTCACACTCTTGTGTATTGGGAAGCCGACTTAATGTATCAGACAGGATCATCGTACTTCGGGGTTTATAGATGACATCAAATTTGTATTCCTTGTACCTTGATGAGTAGCCTCTGAAGTCTTGAAGATGCGCTTGCTAATGGTTTTTCAAGATATTTTCAAGTGGATTGTGGTCGGTGTGGATCTTGAAATCTTTACCAAACAGTAAGTCTGAAATCTTGTGATCCCATACACCAGGACAAGGGTTTCCCTCTCGATATTTGAATAGTTGGCTCCAGCTGGTGATAAGGATTTGGAGACAAAGGCAACGGGTCTGTCGTTTCGTAGCAGACAGGCACCCAAACCTTTCTGTGAAGCATCGACTTCTACGACAGTAGATAGATTAGTATTGTAATACTGCAAGCAAGATTCTGCTGTAATGGCTTGTTTAATTACTGTGAAGGCTGCTTGGTGATCGTCTTGCCAGAGAAAAGGTGCGTTTTTCTTCAACAGCTCCCTAAGAGATGTCGATTTCTCAGAGAAATTTGGAATGTAATGTGATAGGAAATTAATGGCACCGAGAAACCTTTGTAGGGTCTTCTTTGTCCTGTGGTGTAGGCATTTGGTGGACATCATTGATTCGACTGGGGTTAGGACTGATTCCCTTGTCAGAGTAAACAGAACCAAACAATAAAATCTTACCGGTGCTAATCATACATTTAGCACTGTTGAATACCAAACCTTCTTTGCGCGCAACCTTGAAGAGTCTGATGAGATTTTCATTATGTTCCTTTTCAGTTTGACCATAGACTACAACATCGTCGGCAATTCCAACACATCCTGGAATTTTTTATAATATTATCCATCTGTTGCTGGAAAATATCCTGACTGGCTGACTGACTGACTGATTGATTGATTTATTGTTTTCTTTTAGCAACTACATGTTCAATATTTACAATGCATGCAATGTATATACAACATTTAACAAGCGTGACTAAATTACTAGAAATGGAGGAAAGAGAAGTCAAGACATATGAACATTTTCCCCCTTAAGACAATCCAGATGGGCCAAATGATAGTCCAAGTGATAGTCCAAATGGTAATCTTTGAAAACAATATCGCCCAAATGGCGTTCTAAAAGTAGTGAGCTCTTGTGACTCTTGGGCTAGTGGAACTGACGAGTATCCAGCTGTAGCGTCCAACTTAGAAAAACATTTTGCACTTGAGAAAGCTAGATTAGGCTCTTCCAGTATAGGTGTCTTGTGAGGACATCTTTTTAATTTGTCATTAAGCCTTCTTGGGTCAAGGCAGATTCGAAGTGTGCCGTCATGATGAAAAAATACCTCTACAAAATCCAGTCACAGCTGTCAACACTCCAAATTAAAGAAGTGTTTTCCTACCATTCTCAATTGTCCTCATGAGATTGGTAGGCCTTGAAATCCCCTATCAGCCTGGATCGCAGGAAGCTTTGTTTATTTTGGTTGACTGGACCTTATTGTTTATAAGATGTACAGGAAAATTGTTGCAAGCAGGTAGCTAGCTATTTAATGGCTTGATAGTTTATTGCTTGCTGTCAGGTTTACATTTATTACCCGTGTTGAAGTGCTACTGAATTTTATTCTTCCCAATTGATGTTGGTCGGGCTGGTTTATGGGCAACCACAATTTTCAGCCAAACACTATGGTGGTCAGGTGCCCTGTTTCATAGAGGGATAATTTGACTAATGGCCTTTCTTGAACACTTCGCTGAGGGATTTACACCAATCTGTGTGTTCTTCCTTTAACTTATCCTTAATGTGGATACTGTACTTAGTTGGAGGGACTATGCTGGGTTGGGCATCTTCCTTCAAGTGGAGGGTGGCTTCCATCTTGAAGTTGCAATGGTATCAAATTGATCAGGATACCTCGTAGCTAGGTCTAGGATTGACCTGATTGTTGGCATGTTGCCTGATGCAGCTCCTTGCTGTTCTGATGATGTTGTTGCTGAATGGATTGTCACTAAGTTGAGATTATCACATGTTGGTAACCCACCAATGGCAGGACCTGGAAGATCAACAACATAAAATATTGCTTAACCTACTTTGAATCAGTATATTTACACGTTAGTGAAATTGTACCAAGACATGGGATACAAATCTGGTTATACGCCTTTAAGGTTGCACATGATGGTTCAACAATTTCTTTCCCATGCATCATTGGGACATATCTGTCCCTCAATGGCAGTGTATTGCCTAGAGCACCTGTGTCCACTTTCAGCTTCAGCTTGTGTTTGCCTGGACGATGAGGGCATATGACATCAATGCTGGTGTAGGCTTCTTTCCTGTTCAAGGGTTGGAAGTTAAGAGTTGAGATCATTATTAAGTCAAATTGGAATGTAAAACTGTCATCACCACTTTGAACTGAATCAGTTTCGTCACTTTCCACTGTGTGTACATTTGTTTGTCCTTGTTTCCTATTCGTAGGTCGCTTGTCACGTTTACGGTGGTATTGATCTGGCTTGTCTTTCTGTTTATGTTCTCTGTCACTGAATTTGGTATTTCCCTTTGTTTTCCTGAAACACTTTGCCCAGTGGTCTTTTGTGCCACATGCCTTACACCTATCACAATAGGCTGGGCATTGTCTAGGTGGGTGTGAGAGTGCACCATTTCCACATTTTCTTTGCGGTTTTGATTACATTCACTGATTTGCCTGAATCTTGTGACTCTAGTGTGCTGAGGATTTCCTACTTGAGACCACCTCTTCATACTTACGCCCTTCTTTAAGAACATCTTCAACAGTGTAACCCTTAGGGGTATCTAGTAAGTCTTTCTGAAATGCTTCAAAGGTGTAGAAGCAATATCTATTTCAATGATACTTTCAGCGATTTTGATTTGGTTGAAATCACATTTTGCGGCTCTCTGCCAGCACCTATTAGTGAAATCATCCAGAGATTCCTCTTTACCTTGCTTGCATCTCAATAATTCTAAACGATGAATTCTACTAAAGTTCACCATAACTTTCAACTGGTCCTCGAAAAGTGACCAGAGCTTTACTGGGTCACTGTGGTCCTCATTTGAGAGACCTGATGCATTGGTTTTCTCGAGGCCTTCATTCTCCCAGCTATTTTGATTTTAACTGCCCTTTTGTTATGGTCTATCAAACATTATTCCATAAGTTGTTTAAATAACGTAAATTCTTCTGCCACATCCCCAGCAGTCCAGGTCATTTCTGGAAATTTAGGCATGTTGGCAGATTTGATATGAACAGCTTTTTGAATTACTGATAACGAAGTCTAGTCTCTGATAGACTATGAAATGTAAATACAAGATATTGACCTGTCCCTTAAACTAAAATTGTTCTTGCTTACAGCGGTAAGTCTCCGAAATATTCTGGTGTACTGTTTGAATTAAACTTAAAGTCCTTTGTATGGAAATGTATGACTATGTGTCATACGCCATAGTACCAAGCATAAATTGATTATTCTTAAGCTATTACACTATGCCTAAGAGTATATATTGGCATCACTTATCACCAGGAATGTTCAGTACAGTATAATTTTACAGGCTTAACCTAGGCTAGTTATTATATCACCATCCGCCACTGGCTCTAGGATTGTGAGTTCTTTTGATGTTGTATCGGCAGCTGAGGTAGGACTTCTCCTTCGTTGCTGGCAGGCTAGTAGGGCAAAACTTGTTTTACTGGTTATTTGGGACTTCTGCAGGGTACAGGTTTATAGTAACATCGGCTCAGATTTCAAACAGGCTTAAAGAGTATTCTTTGCTCAAAAGCTGTGCTCATAACCACTTATAATGTTTGTCAGGTACTGGTACTTATTGATCAAAGTTCTTTGCTGGCTGGGGTAACCATAGCATGCATTGCTCCGTGTGAATTGGGATGATAAATTCACAGGTTTCTCGACATTTAGCTCTATGCATTGCTGATAATCATGATATGCTTGCTTACTTGTATCCAAATCTGTTTAGGCAAGCCCATTAAATGTGCTAGCTTCGGTGTGAACGTTCCTGTACTGTATAGTGTACTTTGTCGCGGAACTAGAATCACCAACAGTTAACATAAATTACTCGAATGACGTTGAGAGTCCACCTACTGTACGGTTGAAGGATTAAGCTTTTCATGTCCAAATTGGGTGCAGAACCCGATGATAGATAGCTAAACGTGTCCAGCAAGCATTGTTGAACATGGGTTTTTACCGCTGCTACCATGTAATGATAATTGACTCGAGATTTAACGATTAATAATATGATTTTTGGAAACAAAGATGGCGGATCTCAAGCACGCCGTATATCGAGTGAGCGGGTGCATACAAGTATATGATCTCACAACAAGTCCCTGAATAGATAAAAACTGATCGCCAGAAACAACCGGACAAGTATTGCAACGCTTGCGATTACTGGGGAACGTCCCAGGGGTGAGAACGGTGCGGCGTGACAATGAGAGGCCCTGACCAAATGGTCACCAATGTTACGATCTCTCTTACAGGCAACTATCGGTGATTGTGTTAAGACAGACTTAGTGGGAGGGTCAGACATAAGACATTTAAATTTCTTACAAATAAAGCGCTTATAGCTGGTACGGAAGGGTATTTCCTCAAAGGTAGAAGACCTACTGATAGAATTAACACGAACATTAGCCGCCTTTTGGGACTTTATTCGGGTAACCCCTGTCAGCAAAAAACTTAGAAAGTTGTTTGGATGTGTTGGAAAAATCAGTATTGTCAGGGGAAATCCTCTTAGCTCTACGGAACTGAGAGAATGGGATGGCATTTTTACAAGCTGGGGGCGACTGCAATAATGAGATTAATGGCCGATTTCGGGAGTTCCATTGAAGAAATCACAGACTTTACAGAAGAGGCTACCTTTTTCTGTAGAACTGGGGTGTCGTCTTGGGTAGCCAAGACGACACGTCATGTAAGTCGGTTCATTACCACTGACGAAACTTTCACCATGACATGATGCGGCGCTTGATGCTTTTATTCTCGACGAGGTTATATATTATAATGTTATGATGCGATTGGATTTTTCCGATCATACAAGACGGAGTTGAACAGGGACTTATCGTTTCTTATATTACTATTAATTTGAGCGCTAAGCTATGTATACCCTAAGACATTATAACGTCATATTAATGACTCAAATGTACCATTGCGTCAATTTCTAAGGTGCGCTTAAACTCGCAGTTTCTCTGGTGCATGTTTACATTTTTTGTTTTACTGTCGCTCTAGCAGTCGATGAAGAAGCCGGGGGTTTTGTAAATTTCTATACATCAATGCACATTATATTACCTCGTCGAAAGATAAGTAATAAGATTCACTATGATTTACTTTAGGCAATTAAGTGAATAGTGACTTTCTGGGAAATTAAAACTGGACTTTGAGAGGGCCATTCATTAAGTATCTATCCAATGCTGGTTTAATATTTTACTGTTATTTGTGGGATGCGCCTTGCCTCCTGTCGACATGGGATTTAGAGATTACAATCAGCATGGGCTTAAAAGACAATATTACAAAAGCTTTTTTATACAACTCATCGAATAGACAGCTGACTAATTTAACCGGCTGTAGGCGAACACGAGAGGAAGGCGACTGAGACGAAAGGTAAAGCTTCAAACAACTACTTTTAAAAGTGCTTGTAATGAAGTGACCTAGATATACCTTGTGTGAGCAAAAGTTAATCAACTTGAAGTAATATGGGGTAATTGAAATTGCACACTACCTTCTATATAGTAAGAAGGTTCTCAGCAGCTAAATACTTGTTACGCCGTTGTCAGTGTTGAAACGAAGCTTAGCAGTAAAAACATGGCATAAAATGCACGAAAAACATTTGTCCTTTTTTTATAATGTGAAGAACAATTTAAGTAATACTCGTTTGATAAAAAAAGCAACGGATAGTCTAAAAAGGAACTGATTGCTTAGAGTGTTGCAACCCATTTAAAAGTTAGCTTTTTCATTAGTATTTGAATGAATCCTCTGATGTGGTGCAGTTTACCAAAAGAGGAAAAGTCACAACATTCATGTCCAAATGTTGAATGTACATTGCACCTGTGTACTTAGTCACACATTGTAATCAATTGAAACCATATGGAACCGTCAGTGTGTGTTTTTTCGTTTTATAGTCACAAAATCTTTCACGCAATTCCTTCATTAAATAATTAAAGTTTTAATTACTTAATCAGTGTACCCGATTTATGTTTCTGAAAAGCCTTATTTTGTTCTCTGTAATGGTACAGGCATTTGGCCATACCTTTTGTTGGTCACGAAACGGCATAAATTGGAGGAACAAAGATCTCGATTTTTGACCAGTGATGACCTTAAATGACCTCCGACCCCCATCAAAAAATGTTAGGTACTTTTCTCGGAAGAAGAAAAATATATGTAACCAGTATGAAAAGTATCCACCATTGTGATCTTGAAAGAAAGTGTTTACAAGCGGTTTGCAAGCTTTAGTAGTTTCACCTCTGGTATCCAAAGGGATCCATGTTCCTTTGTTGGTTAGGAAAATATGCATAGTTCGTAATACGTTACGAGCTTAACGGTAAGTTGTGCAATTATTGAAGACAGGGGATCTGCACGCGTTCATTAAGAACATATGACGTTGTTACCTCAAAGTGTTAAACAACGAAATATTGAGGGAGTGTAGTAGGTGTTCTTTATGGTGGCGATTACCCTTAGATCTTAGCAGTATACATAATACTCGAGTCACATATGATGGTTCGAGAGTTACAACTTTGAAACTTCAGAAAGTAGTAAAGTCACCAAAATTACGCCCCGGTTGGCCGGGTTTACAGAATCAATTGTAGTAAAAACGTCTGTTCTGCAAAAGCAACTGTAACTTCTGAGGTCATTCACACTTTTCTTCCTGACGGTGAGCGATAACCATAGTTTATGTCCTTAGTGGATGTTGGAACTTTTGTTTGCTTGACCATACAGGGACTGGTATGTTTTGGCTATTTGCCTCATGGACAAATACGAAATTCGAAGTACGTGAAGTAGGCTTCATTAGTCAAGAGTGGGCAATAGTTTTGGCAACTAAAAAATATAAATATGTACAGTACAAATTTCCTTTATGTTTCAATACTTTGTGTTGTGTCACAGGTTCATATTTACTGGAATGGGTTCGCAATGGCCCGGTATGGGAAAAGATCTGATGATTATTGAAACTTTCAGAAAATCTATTGAGAAATGCCACAATACCTTGGAAGCAGTCGATCCTGACATTCAGTTACTGAACCTTATAATGAACGGTACCAAAGAGCAAGTGAATGAGACAATCGCTGCATTCGTAACAACAACAAGTATCCAGGTAGAGTTAATATAAATATAACTATGTATGTATGTATGTATGTATGTATGTATGTATGTATGTATGTATGTATGTATCTATGTATGTATGTATGTATCTATGTATGTATCTATGTATGTATCTATGTATGTATCTATGTATGTATGTGTGAGTCGACAAATGCCGCCAACCGGGGACGAAAATGTGAATACACACCTGACAACCGGGGACACCACTGTAATTGGGGACCGTCCCGGTTTGAAACAGTGGTTTTCAATAGCCTCTTTGTGCTATATGATGCAGAAATGAAGATGTCTATTGATTCCAAAGAAATATAGGAACAGTCCCCATTTAGGTGGTGTTGTGGTACGTCCTCGTTTGCAGGAATGCGTGTGTATCCTGTTACGTCCACGGTTACCTGTGGAAAATCATATACACACTTACAAAAAGATAGGTCTATGTTGATTGAAAACATTTTGAGCGCCCTCGTTTTTTGCTGTTGCAAAGCCCATCTTTTTCTATCAGTATACATGCTACAAGGTTTTTCTATGGACTTCCACGGTTGAATGGTAACATAAAGGGGTCCCCGTTTGGGAGCATTTACAAGTATGTGTGTATGTATGTATGTATGTATGTATGTATGTATGTATGTATGTATGTATGTATGTATGTATGGGGGAGGGTTATCAAAAAGGGTAAGGTTAATTGGCCTAAATCTATGTGGGTGGAATTTAATGAGCTCTGCATTCGTGAGAACCTTCAACTGGATGTCCACAATGACGTGTATGCCATTGTTGCTGAACATGACAGTGTATCTTTTGTTTTTGCTCTCACACTGCACTGTCCAAGTACCTTAAACAGACTCATGTTACTAGGAGGATTAACAAGCTTCGTAACCTTTATTCACAAGGAAGAATATTTAGAGTCGATTGTAACGTAGTTTTGTCTTTTGCATATCTCTCCAACTGCACTTTGAGCGACGAACTTATTAGATTTATATTTAAATCACGTATGCAGTTACTTGAATGTAATTCCCTTCTTCATAAATACTACCCAAATTCATATCCAAAAAAGTGCAAAATTTGTAATAACCCTTTCGATACGGTTTCCCATATTATGAATGCGTGTATGGAATTTAGGAATTATAACACTGCCAGACATGATAGAATTGTTTCCCTTATTAGAGATCAGATCATGAAGAAACACCCTAATGCCGATATTTATAGTAATCAGATCATTACAGGTGATATGTTTCATACGCAAACAGACTTTAATTGCGTTCATCACAGAAAACGAGATCATCTTATCTGTGATCGTCTAGTCAGGAAGGCTTTCATTGTTGAGATCTCATGCCCACTTGATGCATTTATTAATACCTGCTACAGTGCCAAATTGAACATCTACCAACCACTGAATGAGCTGATCACCCTTGACACTCCCTATTCCTGTAAGGCTATCGTGCTAATAATTGGTAGTCTAGGAAGTATACACAAACGAGTTCCTTCCGGCCTAAAGATGCTGGGCTTCCCAAATAGCAGGAGCAAAGCTATTGCCAAATACCTCAGGATTAGTGCCTCCATTGGGTCCAATAATATATGGAAAAAACGCGCCCATAAATATGGCCACGTTGAATGCACTTAAGTCATATGTGCTGGGATTTTGCCCCCCCCCCCCCGGTGAATACTTGTTCTATAGGTTCAGCTTACTTTTTTCCTTTCCCCCGTAGGCATGCTTATTGCATTCTAAGAATTACCACTTGTACTATGATGTTATTCTTATATTACTGTGGATAGACTGTTTGTATGTATGTATGTATGTATGTATGTATGTATGTATGTATGTATGTATGTATGTATGTATGTATGTATGTATGTATGTATGTATGTATGTATGTATGTATGTATGTATGTATGTATGTATGTATGTACGTATGTATGTGTGTATGTATGTATGTATGTATGTTTGTATGTATGTATGTATGCACGTATGTACGTACGCACGTACGTGAAAATATATATACATATATATATACCAATATTTAAGCTCCCTTCACAGGTTGAGCACTCTACCATTGACTGGTTTACACTGTCACGTATATATATATATATATATATATATATATATCAACTCCAGAAGATGAGTATCTGACAAAGTTTCAAAGAATGGAGGTAAAAATGGACAAAAAGAGCATAAAATGACATAAAGTGATACATTTCGGCCCCTCCTGGAACCTTCCTCAGTCACTGATTTCAATATATATATGTATATATGTATATATATATATATTTATTTATATTATATATGTAGATATATATATATATATATATTTATAACGCTAGATCGACCTGTTAGGCGAAATCGGTATACCGCCAATACAACCGGCGAAGAAAAAAATAAAATACATAACATTATATTTCCCCTTTTGGTTCTGAGATATATATGCACGTTATTTCAATGGCCCGTAAGTCCTTAGTGTTAACGGATACATGCACGTAAGTTGGTGTGCAGTTAAGTAATTGCATAAACATTATGTGGTAAATCGGACTTGCGTATAGAGTTACGCATTCCTATATAAAACAGTGTGCAAAACGTTAAGGCGAAACGGCTTTTTCGCCTAAGGGTCGAGTTCTTTTTTCATACGGTTTTTCGCTTAAATCCCAAATTATAGAAATATATATATAAATACCATGAGGCAAAATTTCCCTTTGCTGAAATCAGTCATAGCTACCACAGTTTTTAGGGGCAAACTGCTGTTCCCAATTAAAGTACCCGACCACTAGTTCATTACTTCAATTAGCTGCTCCAATGAGCAGCAGCTTTGTTAAAAGCTATGATGACTATTTGGTACAACAGTAGCCCTGCTCTGTAATTAATACTGGCAAAAAGGGATCAAAGTACTCATGGCCATTGAAGGTTAGATCACCTTTTAGTTTAATCTGAGATAAACTGCCATCAAATTTTAACCATTTAGGGCTATTGGCAAATACTTGAATGATCACTTAATTGGTACTGGTAACAACTCTTCACAAGTTGAAGGTTTTGCTAAAGGCAAATACTGGCGTTAAAACTCAGTGCACCTCTACTCAGAGTTTCACGCTAGTGCGTTCTTTAGGAGGTCAACATAGTAAGTGGTTTGCGAGTTGTTGTGCTCGTTGTTCAGCCCTTGCCCGCTTGACTGGTTTTCCTGCGAGTGTTACGGTGGCGGCATTGCGACAGAAATTCAGATCTTTTGTTGAGGAGGCGTGCGGAGTTGTGGTTAATGATGGCCAGTTTTTCGGCTTGGCGGAGGTTGCAGAGACCGGTTGCACCTTTCTGTGTATTTGATTGGGCCAGTATCTGAACCTTCACCTAACAGTACGTCAGACGTCTGAATCAAATCAAATGATTGTGGTGTCCAGCAACAGGATGGAAGCCTGAAATTAACAAATACTGAGGTCCCCAGAACAGTATCTTTAACTTCAAATAACTTTCCTAGACACAACATTGAGAAATAAATCAGCAGGACTATATCTACTTGTTCATCTTCCTTTAAGCTTGACTTAAAATACGACTGACTTTAATTAATCTTTTTTACAAAGTCATTGACTTGATTTCAGTTCTCGTTTCCTAACTAATCCATAACTGTATGTTTACACTGGAATGTAACTAACTATGTAACACAATGTATGTAATCAATAATTGTTAAATATTCACTCAATTTTGCAGGCATTACTATGACTGACAAAATACAATTCGACCCTGGGAAACCAGTTTTTTACAAACCTACATTTCTAAACCCTTATCTTAAGAGAAAAACTTTTTTTATATGCACAGCTCAGCAGCTGGCTCCGGTTCCTCGGGCTGTGTGCAGTGTTCTTCAGTTACCTCCTTCTACAGAGCTATTCTTAATTTTACTGATTTCACCCTCAGACTTGCTCTCAGTACAGCCTTATGGTACCAGACTGGGTGCTAAGGCAGATAGTACAAATTTTCTACCAACCTTTCTAAGTTTTTTTTTTTTTTAACCGAACAGCACTCAATGACTTCTGATAAGTATCTAGACACGCAGTCAGAATACAAGTTTCCTGGCAGCAGGAAAACAAGTATTTAAATTATTACCAATTTCTCTGATGAAGCAGGGCATTTCCTGACAAACAAGATTAATTCACACATGCTTTCTGGGCTTCAATGGATGGCTTATAAGATTATCCTTTTTAGGGCTAAGGTAAATTACATGTTATTGTTACAACTCTGTGGTTCATCTGCAGATATAATTTACAAACAAGTGAACTAATTTTCAAAGATGTGAGATTTCGCGAACATAGCCTTCCTTATTTCCCTTAAGTTTGAGGGTCTTGTCCAATTTCTGAATTGTACACAAGAAATTAAATTAATTTGTCATGTCACTCGTGATAATAAGCCCCTCTTGAAGAAAAATGTTATTAGCTAACTTTCTTCTAACAAATTAAATTTGTTGAATTCTTCTGAGCTATTACAGATGTATTACATGGAAACCAGTCTTCAGTGACTGTTATGTACAATCTTCCTACCTGAAAAATTGTACGGCTAAGGAAATTTGCTAATAAATTCTCGCTTCCTTTCATCACTCGGACGGTATATTTACATTTTTTTTTCAAAACTAACGCCCATCGCATTATTCTACCATTTGCAACTTTGGACTTTGTGACACATCTTAGGGGTTGGTGGTCAGTTTCAATACCAGTTTCTTCACCATGTAAATCAGGCTGAAATTTGCGTTCTGTCCAAAAAAAATGGGGAGACACTCTTTCTCTATTACTGAGTAGTTTTCTGATCACTAGAAAGCTTCTTACTATCATACGCTACTGGCAGTTTACGTTTTCACTTTCTTTGAGTAAGACTGCTCACATTGTAACATTTCTACCATTGGGGCTTTTACTCACTCAGCTCAACAACTTGCATTTTAATCATTTCTTTGGCTTCCCTAAGTGGGATTTTTTCTACGGAATGGAGTATGGGATATGGTTTCTTTCTAACAGGCTATTATCTTACAAGACTATATCATGCCAACCCGTTAGTTTTGCACATAATTCTTTCCCTTGCTCACAAAGGCTACGCCAGTACCTGGGATTGATTAAATTTCATGATCGAAACAGTTTATACAACTTTCGACCTATATATATATATATATATATATATATATATATATATATATATATATATATATATATATATGGATGGATGGATAGATAGATATATAGATATAGATATATATATATATATATATATATATCAACAGCGTTGATGTTGATCAATGGATCAACAGCGTTGATTCACTCATTTGTGTATATATATACAAATGAGTGTATCAACGCTGTATTGAATATATATATATATATATATATATATATATATAACAAATAATAAAACACATTCCAAAGATGACATGTTATATTACATGGAGCATACGTGGATTTTTCTCATATAGATATATATATATATATACAAATGAGTGTATCAACGCTGTATTGAATAGTCGCATGAAGTCCTTAGGACATTCTTCCTCTAACATAGGAATAGCCTTAGTATTTAACATAGGCATAGTCCACCAGTATTTAAACTTAGGTGGCCTCGCTTTGTCACATAGGCCTCAATGGCTCAGCGGTCAGAGCATCCCCCTTGTATGCGGGAGGTCACTGGTTCGAATCCTGCTTGAGGCTAAGTTTTCCATTCACATATAAGCATCCTCTTTCAGTATAAGGCTATGCCTATGTTAGAAGGATAATGGCCTAAGGTCTTCATGCGACTATTCAATACAGCGTTGGTTCATATAAAGTCGCAACGTCACTCTACCTACTATATACATTTCACTAATTCGCTACTTAGGGCGAAAGAAGTTAAAAAGTCGACCATAGGGTGAAGAAAAAAATGGGGCGAAAAAACCGATTCGCCTTAACGTTTTCACACACTTTTTATATAGGAATACGTAAACATATGAAAACGTCCTTTTAAACACACAATCTATATGCAATTACTGCAATGTCGACAAATTTACGGACACATATCTGTTACCACGTACGCATGGCAGGCCATTGAAACAACGTTGATTATATCTTGAAGACGGTGCTTATGCTTATGTATTTTATTATTTTTTTTTCGCCTTATCGTAGGACGATATAGAGACTTTCGCCTTAAGGTGGGAATTAGCGTTATAAATATATGTATATATATATATGTATATATATATTATATAACATCTAAGTCCGTGTGTTGGATGCAACGAATGAGAAATGATAAAAAAGAGAATGTGTATCATGATCCAACTGAATAATTTATTGAAACAGAAATTTTCGCCCCCCCCCCCCCCTGGAGGCTTTGTCAACGTAGTATGAAATCCAACCGTTACACAAACAAATTTGAGATAAGAAAAAGGTAAAAAAGAAGTAGTAAATAGTGCTAAATGTTTGTGAAAAAGTCTACGACTACTTGGGTTTAAACCCTTCATCAGGTGGCAAAAATGCAACTGATTGTTGACACGGTCAAACGTACAAATGAAAAAAACACAATAAAATCGGGCACGGTAAACCCGCTAGGAAAACAGACAGTGTTAAGTGGTTAACACAGGTAAAAGCGATGCAGGAATTGCTGAGTTATAAAAGTTCAAGTCTAACGTTCAGACCATGTGGGGACAGGGTTCCAAGTTTCATGATTAGACGGTTTTCGGCAGCTAGGCGGTCATGATCGGAACCTCGGCACGAGATGGCCGCCGAAACCATCACGTCACGGATCGAGCATGTTGACGGGGGATTGAAGTGTGTGGCTACAGGGAACCCTGGAAGGTTCTGTTTGATTGACCTCAGGTGCTCAGTGACTAGGTCAGAAAGACGATGTTTTGTTTCTCCCACATATAGTATATTACAGCCTTTACATACGAGAACGTAAACAACATTGGCTGAAGTACAGGTAAAATGCTGGTGAATGTTAAACCGGTTGTTGTTGGGACCTACAATGGAAAGGATTTTGTCATAACTGACCACCGGGCAAGTATTGCATCTCCCACGGTTGCATGGAAAAGTTCCTGGGGTGTTAGGTTCTACTGCTTGAGGTTGGAAGGCACGGACCAAGTGCTTAGATATGTTCTTTTCAATTCTGAATGCTGTGATGGGGGGTTCAGGAAAATGGTCACGGGTGGATGGGTCATGACGGAGGATCTCTACATTCCTGTAAACGGCAAATACAATGGGAGTTACAGACAGATGAAAGGATAGGACCAACGGAATACGTCTGGTTGGTGTTTGGTCAGTTTTGGGGGCAAGGACAGAGGCTCTAGCAATTCCTTGTATGCGTTTTAGGGCATTAGAGAGCACTCTTTGTGGATACTGGCGTTCTTCAAAGAAAGAAATTATCTGCTTGGAAACTTTGGCGAAATCCTGGTCGTCGGAACAAATCCGTCTGGTCCGCAAAAGTTGTGAGTAAGGAATCGAATTGGTACAAGATCTGGGGTGGTTGGAAGGGTACATGAGGTAGTTGTGGGAGTCAGTGGGTTTAAAGTGGAGATTAGACTTGATTGTACGGTCGGAGATGGATAATTCCGTGTCTAAAAACACTACTGATGAGTTGGAAATACAGTGAGTGAATTTCAAGAACGGACAAAACGTTTCAGCAAAGTTAATGAACCTTTCCAAATCGTTTCGAGGACCCACTGCAACCCCAACAATATCGTCAATATACCTTCTATAAAGTATGGGCTTGATCCCGGTGAAACGAGAGAACATCTGTTCCTCAAAGTGGCCCATGGTGAGACAGGCTACAGAAGGTCCCAATTTAGTACCCATAGCCACTCCTTTAATTTGGCGGAAAAAACGACCATTGAACTTAGCAATGGTCGTTTTTTCCGCCAAATTAAGGTTACTTAGAGGCAAAATGGTGCTATTTTTGGGATTTTTTTGGCACTGATCATATATGGCTGGAAAATATCCATAATTTAGTGAATTCTAATTTTGGTAGGGTGAAAGAGGAGAGTATGTTGTCTTGGAGAAGGGTATGTTGTCAACAAACCTCCTGAAGCCCCCCCCCCCTTTTGGTTGCTTTAATGCCTTCTATTCGGGGAAAGTTTTTACGTAAAAATACGTATATGGAGTCCACAGAAACATTCTTGGACTACTACGAAAATTTTTCCTTGCTTCATTGTGCATTATAAAAGGGTTTCTAAGGCTGGCAGACACCGGTATAGTGCTAATCGGAAGCTCTGGATTTGTTATATAAAATGGGGCACTGATATGATGATTATTACCTGACATCCAAATGATACTATAGAGTATAATGCCGAGCACTTTACAACTATCGTATTTGTACTAAGTTTGAACGAAAATCCAGGCGAACAGCATCCAGCAATGAGGAATGAGAGGGAGGGAGAGTATAGGTGCAGGGAGGTCATATTGGACCTCCCTGATAGGTAAAGCACACTGTAAAAAATTTTTCTGTAAATTAACAGAAATTGATTGGAAAAAAATTTCCAATCATTTCCTGTTATTTTTACAGTCGAACTGTAAACAGTATTTAATTGGAAAAAAATGTTTTTTCTTTTACAATTTTTTCAGTTAATTGTTTTAAAAGAATATTCTGTAAAATAGTTTATTAGAAATACTTTAGTTATCAGTAACGGTATTTTTTGAAGATTATTTCAAATGTTTGATATATTGTTAAAAGACACCAAATATAGTTGCTGCAGTCATATGCAGCAAGCGAAGCAAGATAAAGACGTTCCAACGGCTTTGATTTGTCTTTTTTCTAAAAGTCCCCTGACTCTCTGGCAAAGAGCCAGGGATGAAAACCAAACAATACTCCCGAAGGAGTTCTGCTCCCTGAAGGAGTAAAAACGTTCCCAAGGGACGGCTTTGATTCCGTTTTTTCCAAAAGTCCCCTGACTCTCTGGCGAAAAGCCAGGGGCGAAAACCAAACAATACTCCCGAAGGAGTTCTGCTCCCTGAAGGAGTAACAACGTCCCCAAGGGACAAACTTTGACTTAACTGACACCACCCGACAGTGGTCCAGGGACGGCTTTGATTCCGTTTTTTTTTCCAAAAGTCCCCTGACTCTCTGGCGAAGAGCCAGGGGCGAAAACCAAACAATACTCCCGAAGGAGTTCTGCTCCCCGAAGGAGTAACAACGTCCCCAAGGGACAAACTTAGGGATTCCGTTGAAATTGCTCGAATATACTCAATACTTCACTCATATTGATTAAGTTGAAGTCCCTGTAAGCTATATAATTTGAACCTACAATTTGGATATAATGAAATTATTACTTTCAAAATAAATACCACAAAGGATACCAATATATCAGTTGTAGACATTTTGAGGCACTGTAAATAAGTACATAATTAATTCTTAGCGAACACAAATATACACAGACATTATGGAATAAAGTAATAAACGTTTTAAAGAAATTTATAGACAAAAATTAGCCACACCCACTTTATGATAATGTGCTACTTGTAAAATAACATTTCACTTCTGTAAAATAACCCTGTCGGAAAAGAGAAGTTATATGTAAATTACTAAAAAACAAAAATGGTAGGTAATTTGACAGACATGTCTTTTGAAGTACACAAATTAACAATGAAATTTGTTTTTAAAACTGAAAATGTTTGTTTGTTTTGTTTTGTTTTGTTTTTTTTTTTTTTGGAATAACCGAACCATCATGTAAAATACCAGATTTTTACGTTGACAAAAAACCGAACGTTGATTAAATAACAGAATATTTGCGTTTTACACGAAAAACAGAAAATTTAAGTAAAAAATATCTGTTACTTTCCCGATATTTTTAACAGTGCAAAAGGGACTAAAAAGCGCTTTTCAGAATGGTTTTCGTGATAAGTGTATTAACAATCACCATCTATACCGGTAATGGTTGCGCGCGAAGCGCTCGGTAAAACTTTTTAAAAAATGTTTAACGGCAAATACGTACTTTCAACCTTCCACATCATGCTACAAATTAGATTGAAAGATCCCATAGGCCCCTACAGAGGATGGAGATGTACTTCTGTTTTTCGGAAAAGTGTTGTGATCAGAATAGTTGAATGTGTTCTAACCTTATATAATAATGGTCATGAGATGGAGTGTAAAGAGTGACGAATGCGCGCCAAGCGCGCCGAAATTTTTCATTGAATAAGATAACCATGACAAAACCTGCATTCATGCTCTGCATCGAGACACTTTCAATTCCCCCAAAAACCGTTTTGCCAATCACAAAGCTAGTCTTTTACCTGATAATTCCTAAACAGCTTTCAACTTTTGTCGCTGTGCTTCTGCGGGAGTTGGTACCGGAAACTATTGATAATAAGGACAATATTGAGGTAAGGCTTGACGCGTGAGGAGCGCGCGAAAATTTTGATAGTTTGCAAAGGATTTGCGATAATTCTGATAGTTTGCGAACCATTTGAGATAGAAAATGGCTACAATAGATCCATCACTCGGTCGAAAACACACCTCACCCTACCCCCTACAGAAATCTATTGCTTAAACGCCTTAGGGGATCATTTTAAAAAATTTCAAAAAAATCTGAAATCGATGGGGGCACGCCCCCATCCTCCCCCCCCCCCCCATCCCGGCGCCACTGGGTATGAAACTGTTAACTCTGGCAGGTAATACCTCTGTTACCGACAAGTAGGCAGGTTTACATATTCTGATATTTATCCACAGGTAGCTCTAGTCAATTGCCTGAAAGAATTGGGAATACATCCTGATGGAATGACTGGCCACTCAATGGGAGAAACGGCATGTGCCTTTGCAGACGAGCTTATGACAGAAGAACAAACTATGCTGGCAATTTATTGGAGAGCTCGCTGCGTTTTAAACAGTAATCCTCCTCCTGGATATATGGCCTCAGTCGGTATGTACTACTAATCAGTTCAATACTTCTGTAAAGCATTCCAGCTTCACGGGTATGACTTTTCCTGGGAAACAGGTATGCTTTAAAAACTGTCTTGCTACGCAATACAGATGAAATTTTACCATGCCATTCATTATAGTTTTGCTTGGGAAAAATAAATACCTTTTTAATGAAATTGCTTAACCAGTGAGTCAGTATAGAACATACACATACGGTTATACCCACGCTTACCACCTTACATTCCAGCCATCCGATATTTCGTTTCCTCGCCCATGCGGGTAGCTAGGATTTCCCAAATAGGGGTACGCTGGGCTGGAATATTCGTTACATTATTTCTACCTATAAAACGTACATGCCGCAGGGGCAAATGTTTACTTGAAGAAGAGGGAGAAATGAGGAAATGACACAACGGTTGAGCAGACCCCATGGGAACGCCAAACTTCTCTGCATGAAACAGTTAATCCCCTAGTGGTGTACAGAAGTATGACCCAAGGAGGGATCCACGGGGTGAAGCTCCCCGAGGCTTGCCCAGAAGTATCTTCAAAATTAGGGCATCGAAATAAGGCTTTTAGGTATCAACAAAGATCATTGAAGCACATAAGAAGCTCAGTATTCTTAGAATCGTTCTCTGTTTTGTCATAGATTTATCGAAATCACGGCCTGTTGATATCTCTATGATATGATGGGCTTGATGGTAGGGAGAATGGATAATCGTGTAGGCTTCATTTGTTCCTGCAATATTTCATCCATGCGGATATACGGAAAATAATAATTAGAAAGTTAGGGTACACGATGAATGGAACTTTCAGAAACATTAAAGAAATGTTTTACATCATTTTGTATAAAATTTATCTACTTATTAATAGAATGAATACAACCTAGACCATCATTTTTTTAATAAAGCTTATTCGAGCTCACGCCGATCATTTTTGTATGCGGTCGATTTGACTGAATTTACGATTATTAATAAAATTATAAATAATATGTACACAAAAGTTTTTCAAGACATAGTACATTATGATGTAGTAAGACCATGTCCCCGAGGTTGCAATTTCGGATAGGCTAGAAAGTAGTAACAGTGGCCATCACAATTACAAAACACAGTCAGTCTGGAAGTGTTTCCAGTGAAAATATTGAAATAGTACTCTGTTTGTTGTGGCATCTGACAATCAAGATGGGTAAACAAGTTTACAAGGCAGATTACGTATCGTCTTAGAAACATGATGGGCCATTACAAAATCCCGCACACACATGCACACATACACCATTCGAAACTGTCAAAATGTTTGAGGCGGTATTTGAGAAAAGAACAGAAACAGAGGAGGCGGCATGCAGAGTGAGTGGGGAATTTGTACATTGTCGAAGATTTGTTGCAATAAAAAAATTAAACAAACCTATCATTCATTCCACAGGACATATTATTCCCCGGCTAAAGAAATCTATAGCTTAAATGTATACTTTCGGAGGTGATTCTGATAGAATTTGTTATGGGTTTAACTGAATCTGTTTGATAGAACGCATTGCCGACACAAATGTCTGTAATGAGTGCTCACTGAGAGAGGTGATAAGATGAACATTGTCAAACTTTTCAATTTTGTTTTACATTGTCTTGCTGTGAAACCTTAAAATATTATGATTGTATCTTGCTAGAGTAATCCATGTTTATTTCTTCTGAATCCGCTTTATATGAGACATGTAGTTTTTTTCTCCAATTTTTGTGATATATAAGTTTGCCACAGACTAACGTAGAAGGAGGACCTTCGATAGGCTGTCTCAAATTCAGAAGGAGCGAATTGTTCTCCTCCCCCATGATTGGAGACAGGGTAATTACTATATATAACCAACAATATTTCAGATCGAGACTGGAAAAAGTCAAAGCCCCCTTTGCCATAACATCTGTGATATTGTTAGATCCAAAAAAGATGAGCCCAAGAAAGTACGCACATTGTTTAATGGAAGGCCATTTCTTTCTAACGGGACAACTGTGGGGTTTGTTTAAAGGGGCACAGGCATTTATCGAGTGGTCACAAAAGTTCCCGTCTTTAGCCTTTACATTAAATTATGTAAAAGTAAAACCGTACGACTCGATTTTTTTCAAGTCGATAAAATTTGAGGAGATGGGAACTTGATTTCTTGTTTCACTTAAATGTATATTCAAGTTTTAGAAAGTAAACAAAGAACACATTTTTTTCAAAGATAAGTAAGACCATACGTCAGATTTTTTATTATTGTGGTTTAAAATTCATTTGGAATTTTAGTTCTGGTGTAGGTCAAATTTTCCCATTGGCTTTTTGTGAGGTTTTGGGGGGGGGGGCGGTTAAGTAGATAATTTTTGTTGCAGTTAAGAAGCCTTTGTTTGACGTAGGTAAGAAGCTTTCAGTAGGCTATCCAGTAAGAATGATATACAATTCAAGCACAACTAGGTAGGAGTTTGAATGGATGAGAGGGGTCGCTCTAGTACAGTAAGGTGTTCTGGAAAGCGGCTCATCGTAGACCACTGGAATCCCCTTGATCATACACCTGTTAGCCTACTTCTGATTAGCTATTATTGTGTCATATGGCCATTAAGCTGTACTACAGACTTATGTGGTCACTGTATTGACTGAATGCACTATCCTAGTGTAGGATCAATTGTACAACATTACTTCATACTTTGAACTCAAGCTTGGGCTTCTAATGTAGCCTATGCAAGCGCATAAGCACAATGTCCTAAAATTGACGAGAATTTGGCTAGAGCGTATGCTGAGGTCTACACAGACCACTGCCTCCATGGCCCTACGTAGGAAGTTTCTGGCAGGGGGCAACAGACTAAGCGGAGCGCCGTCATCCTTAAGTATTTAGTGAACCGAGAAAAAAAGTGCAACAAGCTCCCCATATTTCCGGAGTTGGTACTTTTGATACCATCTAAACAATATTTTGGCATTTTAATAACCCAAAATTTCCAAAAAGCTATGGTAAAAATTGTTTTTGAATTTTTTTGGGTGGGGGGGATTGCCTCGGCTGACCCCTGCTGTGAACGATCATGGCTGCTTTTCCACATTCATTGCGTAAATAAAAAAAATAGTTACTTATCATTATGTATTGACAAACAAAGTGTAATCCTCAGACATACCTACAATGAAAAGGATTTAGAGTGTGACACAGGGAATGTTTAACACACTTTGACTACAAATAAGTGCTCTGACAACTTCCTTGTTATCCCTCCGCAATAAAAACAAAATATTTAGGTCCACTTGAGTATGAAAGTGCATGATTGTTAATTGCCATACTGTATCTTCAATGGATTTGTTTTCTATCGTGCAGGCTTGGGATGGAGTGAAGTGAAGTCCAGAGTTCCTGAAGGAATTGTCGCTGCCTGCCACAATGCTGAAGATAACACAACAATATCAGGAAATTCAAAGGCTGTTGAAACCTTTGTTTCTGAAATGGAATCACACGGCGTGTTTGCCCGCATAGTCGATACAAATGGCATAGCATATCATTCGCCCGACATGTTGCCGGTTGCTCCAGCTTTACAAGCAGAATTGCAGAAGGTAAGGTAAAATTAAAAATAACCCATCCTCATTGAGTGATAGAAGAAAATGTTTACCCACTCTATTTAAAGTTAAGAGCTAATGTAAGCTGTACCGATTGTACGTTTGCTTGTTTTCCATGTTATCAATTTATCGTTTTATATTTTATGTACAGAATTTCTTGTTTTTACAGTAACAGGAAATCACAAACCCATGGTGAAACATTTTCAAAAATAATGCGATAAAATATCACATATATTCAGTATAAATGAGATTTGAGAATGCTATTTCAAAAAAATTAATTACACATTCATGACAAAACAAATGTAATCCTCTTTGATTATAAGGGCATGTCTCCTTATTTTGATTCTTCTAAGAAGAAATTTAACCTCAATTCTTTTTCTTTCAAGATTTATTGCACATTAGTTATTAAATCAATGTAATTAGAAGGATATTTATGCTTTACACTGAGAGAGGATTACATTTGTTTTGTCATGAATGTTACATTTCGATAGTGTCCACGCTGAGAAACTTAAAAAGTCAATAGTTTGTAGTCAATGTCTTCGCACCAAACGTATTTGCTCTGACCCCGCTGACTACGATCGTTCGGTTTCTTCCCTCACCGGTTACTTTCTAACGAACGGCTACCCTATCCACATTATCAAACAAGGTATACTTAAAGCTGCTTCAATCAATCGCCAGGACCTTTTATCCTATAAAACTAAAACCCCCAATACGCGTATACCCCTTGTTCCTAAGTACCATCCCCTAATTCCCATTCTTGCAAGCACGTTAAAACAAACGTTTGTCTCCCTCAAAGACGATCCAGCCCTTTCAGGCATTTTTTCCGACCCCCCTCTCCTAGCATTGTGCTAGCCCCCTAACCTCAGGAGACTTCTTACTTCCTCCAAATTACTGACCTCAGACTTCCTCTCTTAGGGCAACACTCACTGCAATAAAAAAACGCTGCCAAGCATGCAAGTATATAAAGACTGAAGAAAGTACAAACATCCTTAACATAAATTTTCCCATCATTCCTCCTAACCTTAATTGTGATTCCTGCAGTGTTGTTTATATTTTCCTTTGTAATCTATGTGAAAATAAGCTCTACGTGGGTGAAACTGGGACTTTCTTCCGTATAAGATCCAATAACCACAAGCAGTCAATCAGTGAGAATGCTCTTGGATTCCCAGTAGCAGAGCACTTTAACCTTCCCTATTATTCTATCGAAAATCTTAAAGTAACCCTCATTGCAAATAACTTTATTTGCACAGAACAACGAAAGCGTACCGAACTTGTTTGGATAATGACGCTTAAATCACACATCACCGGACTAAACAAAGACCTTGGTCTTCCTAATCAGTACACGTTCCAGCAAACAATTGAATCCTTTGTTTTGTTTGTTATTACACATACAGATTTTTGTGCAATTATTATACTCATTTTGCCTTACGATCTCGCTGACGAAGGTCCCAGGGGATCGAAAATTTCGAAATACATTTTGAACCTTTTCTGCTCCTAAAATCAAGCAGTTATGCTCTTTATTGGATTCCTTTTCTCATATATATATATATATATATATATATATATATATATATATATATATATATATATATATATATATATATATATATATACTTCGTTTCATCTATTTTTTTTTACCCAACATGTGATTCTAACATCATACAGTATAGGGCCTGATGACATAATACATGAACATGATGTGAAGGAAGTAAGCTGAAAAACTCTAGGGGGCTTGTCGGGAGCTTACTCCCTAAAGTAACAAACAGAGAACACACACACACATACACACACACATATATATATATATACATATATATACAAAAATAGAAGTGGTCCATACCGATAGAATAAATAAGATACAAGCGAATATCTCTACAAAATCGCAATTGGGGCAGTTTATGTTATAAACCACACAGAAAAACTGCCCCCATTGCGATTCCTTTTATGTTGGTGAAACCATCCGACGACCCATAGATAGGTTCAATGAACATTTGATAGACAGAAAACAGTTCGTTTGGTAGACAGAAAGGCATTTTTTGTCTCCACTGTACCACTGAGAATCATTGTCTACCTGACTTTAATGATCAATGCACAGTTATTTGGTTTACGCGTAAGATTAGAGAAATCCTGCTTATAAAAGACTTACAGGCAGACTTGAATAGAAACGTACCAAGCTATAGCTTAGAGCTATTCTAATCTTAATCGTCCTTAACTTAATATCTAGTATTTTGTCTTTGTTCCATTGTTGTAAAGCTTTCCAAGTCTATCCATGCTATGATACTCATTACCTAGAGTATCACTGGTTGTGCTCGTTTGTACAACATGAAATCTTTATCTTTCAAGATATTCGCTTGTATCTCCCTTATTATATATATATATATATATATATATATATATATATATATATATATATATATAAATATATATAGAGATCTATATAAATATATATATATATATATATATACATATATATACAGATATATATACATATATACATATAAACATATATACATATATGTATATATACATATATATATGTGTGTGTGTATATATATATATATATATTCTTCAGCAGCTTTGGGACTGTCTCAAAAAAGAATAGAAAGTGCCGGTACAAAAAAGGGGGACGGCTGGGGCCCGTAAAGACCACTCTGGGTCCTCGTCTGGGCCCTGAGCGCTCTTTTGACAGAAAACTGTTTTGTAAGTTTAGTATTTGCCGGGATCAGGTAAGTGAAGGGCCACTGTGAGAGTCAATATCAGCGTGTCTTTTAGGACAATAAAGACCTCTGTCCTGTGCTGTCTGAACATATCCACACGTAGACAAAATGTGTTAGCTAAAAGAGGGGGTGTACGTGTGTTCCGTACCGCCCGTTAACTAGGGGAAGCGGTCTCCCCCTCCTCCGAGTCCTAGAGATTTTTTGTTAATAGTGGGGGGGGGGATTTGTTGAGAGATTTTATACAAATTTTAATTGAAAGTACTGCAATTATTTTACTTTTTACAGACTGAACACAATAAAGGATTCTGTTCTTGAAAAAGTTGCGGGTATGCCAATTTGTATGGTTAGTTGATTCATAAAAGCATACTAACGTAATCGGGTTACTCTCTGCCCCCTTCCCTTCGTGTTCGAGAATAAAAGGCAATAATCAGTCGCCCCAAAATTGCTTTGAAAAATCACCAAACTCTTGCAAACGTTTCTTAATTATTTTCCTTACAAGTACCTATTAAGATGTTTTAACATAACCATTACAAACCAACGGTAAAGCAAGGAGTTATTTGCCATGAATATAACTATTCAGTAACAAAAATATTGTCACATGATCAAGAAATAACCATTCATGATTTAGGATGACAGGTGTACTAATGCTGATTGGGGTGACTGTATTTTCCCTTCAAATTGCCCATATTCGAAATTGGGGCGAACTCCAATTCAACCAGTGGCAGTATATATTTATCGTACAAGGGCGGAATTTTCACCTCCCCAAGTTAGCAGAGGGGACCTCCAAACCAAAAATTTCTGGGCTGCTTTGACGTGTTACAGTTGAAGCTGAATGGGAGGGGCATGGAATTACATCGATTTCTCCCTGTTTATTTTTGACTGATAATCTTTCAAGTACATAGAAGTGATTTAATATCTTGATCGAAGAAGTAGTGATTAATAAGTTCATCTTACAGTTCTCTTTCCTCCTTTTCTCACACTTCCTACCTCTTTAATTTGTTCCTCAGTCCCATTTTTAGTCCTTTTCTTTTTCCTGAAACTGTACCTGCTCGGCTCAGTCTTTCGTTCCTAGATCTTCTGTCCCAATTTCTTACCTTTTTAACGCCGGTTCCCCTTCTTCCTCCTTCATCCTTTCCGCCCTCCCTTGCAATTTACAAAGTCAGCCTTACTCAATCCCCGTACCTGTTTCAGCCACTCTCAGCCTAAATTGCCCTTCCCATTCCATCTTTTCTATTCCTATCCTTGTCTTCCACAGCACTAGTCCCTGAGTCGGTGTTTCTCTCTTTTATTTATCAAGCCGCCTTTCTCCTCCTCCATCTTCCATTTATCAATAATCCCTATTCTTACTTTTCAGGGGCATTCACATACCGGTATATCTCAGGAGTTTACCGCAGAGATTGCACAAAGAGGACAAAGACTTCCATAGCATTTAAACCCTGTAAATAAATTCCCCGCGGTATACACAGTATATTACAACAAAGTCTAGTCCATGAACGACTTACGTAAGCCGTATGAATCTGCATTGACTGTTGCCAAAATTGTGACCTAAAACGAGCGTCTGGTATGCTTCATTATTTACTTATCCCAAATGTTTAATTCCAAAGACAAAAACAAATTTCCGAACACCATTTAAAATAACTTTGATCCACTTTCCACGTTTTAATTTTTTGTCGTTGGTAGTTTGCATTTACACCCTAATTACAAGTCAGTACTTGCTATCCGAGTTACTCTAAAATAACCCTCTTACCTTTCTGTGGAAATTTTCTCACAGAAAGGCAGCAGGTGATTAGTCATCCAATAGGACTCGGACGTACAGCGCTCACAGCACTCTGGACGTTTTTGGTCATATTTTCCATTCAGTGTGAAGCCATTTTAGCTCCAATTTTCGTGCTTAACATCTCTAAATGTACCTAATTTAACCACTGAAAACGATTCTTACAACACAAAGCATTTTAAATCGACACTTTTCATGTTAAGGAGGGGAAGTTGCTTCGATAATCTATGAATCAGTCTTTTCATCCGCCAAATAAACAAGAGGTGTTATACGAGTTAGTCCAGTTTTTATCCGAGTTACTCCAGTCTTAGTTTCTACAGGTTCTGTAGAAGGGACTTGGCATGAGCCACTTTAAAACTTGGCCGCCGGCCGTTGAAGTCATAGGACAAATATATTGCAATGTGCCACAGTCATGGACCTTTAAGTATGTGTCTAATTCCATGTTTTTTTTGTTTTTTTTTTGTTTTTTTTTTTTTTGTGGCCGCGACAACTATCTTTACAAAATATGTTACAAGAAGTGTAGGTAAAGTAAATATCATACGTCAATTTTGAAACGTGACTACCGTTATTGTGGTGGAACAAATCTGGGATGGTACAATAGTCAAATATCTTTGTTAGGGCATGTTCTTACTCTGTGCCAAATTTCAAACTTGAAGCATAAACGGCAACATTCTCAGAAACATTGAACCCATCTGCTGTACTATCATAATTCAACTGGCAACTGAGTCTGAACAGATTCTTCCACATGGAAACAATACAGAAAACCATCTCAAGTAGCTAGTCTTACCTAACACAAATTTGAAAATATACTAATTAAACCCAACAACACAGTATGTATTAGAGAAGTGTGTGACATCCTTTAACGATCGATGAATTCTTTCAACAGAGTAACATTTTGTTTGGGAAAAGTTCTTAATTTGGTCTTTGTTTGACTGATTTTTAGTCACCGCTAACTGAGATAAATCTCTTGTTCCAAATACAGGTTATCACCAAGAGTATCCCCAGATCGACTTCTTGGATAAGTACTTCCGTTCCTGAACACCAAATGCAAACTGAACAAGCAAAAAGTTTTAATTCATCTTATCTTGTTAACAACCTTGTTAGTCCAGTTAGATTTTATGATGCCGTACGTAAGATACCATCTAAAGCAATTGTAATAGAAATTGCCCCACACGGCTTAATGCAGGCCCTGTTGAAGAAAGAACTTCACGCAGAATCAGATTGTATATCTCTTATGAGCGAAAAAGAGTCAGACAACCTACATTATTTCATGTCAAATATCGGAAAGTTGTTTACACTTGGTCTAACATTGGATCTGAAGAAGTTGTACCCACCAATTAAATACCCTGTGGGGACGGGGACTCCAATGCTATCACCAGGAATCAAATGGGACCATTCCAAAGAATGGGTTGTGCCATCATGGGAGGAGTTTCTGCCAGATAGTTCCGTATTTAAAAAAAAAATCAGTAAGTGGCATATTTTTATTTTACCCTTATGATAAACTAGTTTATAACGCAATTTAGGTTCACATATTCTTTAGGCTTCTTGACTATTTTATGTGTTTTATCTGCTCTTCACAGCAAGTCTCGAGGTAAATCAAGTAAAAAGGGCAATGGTGAAAAGCCTGAGGGTCAAGAGGTCCATAAATAAAGTTTTGTAACCACCTATGGGCTCGTTCCTCTTCCGGGGTTTTCTTATTCAAAAGTCTTGAAAGGCGTTCTATGTGAAAAAACATTGACTCATTGATAAATTCTTTTAGAAATACGATTCAGGACTCAGATAATAATAATCTGTTTTAATGTTTTGCTATGAATGTGCCGTTAAAAGTATTACATGAAGTTGCTATTAGGCTAGGGATAGCACGGAATTTTAATTTATACCAAACATTTTCCCTCCTAAAAACACCCCCCCAAAATAACAACATTGTTCAAGTTTTACCTGATAAGCAGCTTTTGAAACTGTTAACGAGATTGAAGCTTTTAAAATAATTTCGCTCACCTGGGATGTTTCATGCAGTAACATATAAATAAGGTAGTGTTTAACAATGCTTTGATGCTTCTGGTGATGCTGCCAACGCTAAACTTGCATACAGTATCATGTTGAGAAATTCAATGGTAAGTATACTAGCTGATAAAATCAACCTAGTCCTATTCAAGATGTAACACTTTTATTTTGCTTTTTGTTATAGCCTCTTAATGTAATGGACGTTTTTTATTCAACTATTTTCAAATAAAGCGGTTTGGTGCGTTCATAATACGGTTGTCTCATCTATTTATAGACCTATTTAGAAATTAATTTTTTTTTTTACTTTCATTTCACCAACGTATCATAAACTACTTCCATAGGCGTACGAGGCGGGGAGCAGGGGGCAGACTGCCCCAAAATAGTTTCTGAGGACGAAAATTCGGGCAGGAAACGACAAAAATTCGGGCACAGAATAGGTGAAATTCCCGGCAAAGATGAAGTAAAAGTGAAACGATTGCCCGAATTTTCTACTGAGTTCCCGAAGTTTTGATTGAATGCCCGAAAAATGTGCAAAAATATTCGCGCATATAGTGGTTTGGTGGTCTGTAAAATGCACCTGAACTGCAACGAAATTTGGGCAACTTTTTGAGATTCGGGCAAAAATTTTCTGCCCCCCCCCCCCATTGGAAGAGTCCCGTACGCCTATGACTACTTCTTTTATATTGCTAATTATATCTTTATCGTTAACGTGTTACTGCGATTATTGTTACTTTCATTTGAGGCAGTCATAGCAGCAGAGTAATCGCTATCATTTGATAATATATTTGTCACTACTAGATGTTGGTGAAGATGGCGAGGATACGTTTGTAAAAGATCATAACGTAGATGGCCAAATCTTGTTTCCAGCAACTGGCTATATTGTCCTTGCGTGGCAGGCCATAGCTTATATGATGAGAACGGTACCAGAAAAACTACCTATAGAGTTTAAAGATATCACCATCCATCGAGCAACTGTCATATCGAAATCTGGTAGGTTGTGATCAAGGATAATGAAGTAGTGTTCATCTGGTAATTTTGATTTAGTATTAGTTCTTACTAACCTGCTATGGCACAAACGCTGAGTCAGGGCATGACATTGTTGGAAGTTCTAATCTTAAATCTATGATATTGCCCTATTATTATGTCGCTTAATTGCTGTATAAATTACTCTTCCTGACTTTTGGAACGATTTTTTATCTTTATTTCATTAAGAGTCAAGCATCACCTATGTTTTAAGTACATACGTTTTATGTTTTAAATGAAATCAAGACCTAGCTGATTAAAGGGGGCGCTCCTGATTGGTGGAGAAGTGAGTCAGCCGAATGCTGTCTGTCACGCATTTAGTTCTTTGTCAAACAGCGCTCGGACACAAATAAAACTACAAAATGAAGGTTTGACTAATTTCTCCCATAACGCTTATAGGGCAACAGCCTTTCGGTTCCATGGCGAAAGGGGGCTGTAGGGTAGGAGTGATGAAAGTGTGATCTTCATAGACCATTGGTAAATATTTTCAGTTTATCTGTTTTCTGTACAGGATGAAATAATTAGTAGCCTATTTTGTGACATGAAAACCTGCGAAGGGAGCCAAAAATGCATTATGTAAAAAAGGAACACACGTTTCGTTTTCCCATGATGCATTGAAACAGTTATCTGACACTCTAAGATACTCTAATTCCTAAATGTCTTCTCCCTAGCTTCATTATGATTTTATGTACGTTTTGTGAGAGAGAAATGGATCACGGACTTTCTTTGATCCAGGGACTCTCAATACCTGAATACTGTGGTTGAAGGTCCCGGAGTTTGGTAAACACAACATGCACTTGCGAAGCTATGGTGCCGAGTGTCTTACTCCAGAATATCTTTATTATAGTTTTAGAGTATTTCTTTAACGTGTGAGTATGTGCGTATTTCAAGCCAGGTGACAGCCCAATAGTAGATCATTACATAATAATAGAACACAGAATAGAATAAGAAAGCATGTAATTTCAGTAAGATTGTAGTTTGGTCGGGTATATAATTGTAATTGGATGCTGAGGAAAAGGAGGCGTTGCAAATTCTTAGTATATGCTGGGGATTTCTACGTTCCCACTGTTCAATATCCATAAACTGTAACAAGGAAGCACATAACATTAGATTAAAAATGTGTTCATATTTCAGTTCTATAGCTGACAATTTTACAAAGGCATGGGCAGTAGTAAAGCTAAAAGACCGAAAGCTGTTTTCCCGTAATCCTTGCTACTTTCTTTTTGAGCTTTCTAATCCAAAACTTTACAGGACCTAAGCTAAATATTGCTTCAGATTTAACGACAGCAAAAAAGAAAGAGAAGACGAATTATATGATAAACCACAATTAATAACTCTCCGTTTTAAAGACTTGAATAAGAACATTTGATCAAATGGGTAGGGTGCGACTCGTAGAAGTTATGTAGTTTCTTAACGACAAAGATCTTTAAATGAAAGGGCATTAGATGCCAGAGGGTTGTAAGGGGTGAGTTTAAGCCCTGAGGGGATGGGATGCCCCTTACTCCTTTAGCTGGAACCTCTGAAACAACTTGCCTAATTCTCAGCTTATACTAAACCATAGTTTTGTGTATTTCGGAAGGTGATGGTGATATGGAGATTGTTTTAGATACCTCACTGACATAAACGTTAGCACATCTCTTTGCCAGGATGAAGTTTAATGTTCTTTGCACACTGACACAGGAACATTGAAACCATTCACTTTGGCTCTTTAACAAACCTGTGGCTGAAAAAAGAAATGCATAAAATGCTACAACGATATTAGGTCATTTGATTGCTGCCAGTACTGTCTTAATTTCCTTAAAAATCTTGCTAACATCTTAAATATAGTTTTAGGGATTTATTTAAGCCTTACTATGTAAAGGGGTGAAGTGTTGCGATACTACAACAACCTTCACCCAAGGTGTGTTGTAATTTCGATAGAAGCCTTCACGGGTAATATAATTCCTAAGGTGTTCATAACCCGACATCTCGTAAACATTTTCACTATCACTATCTTTTAAATCACCTAAAACTTCCTTTTAATGATTCCTCGACCAGAGAGCAGTACATGTCGTTTTTTTTTTCCATTCCATACGAGACCAAACACTATACAGGTCTCGAACAAAACGCGGAACGTCTTTTTACGAAGTATGGGATCCCTCAGCGTTATCCATCTTTAAGTGTCGCTGTTCCTACCTTTTCTTAATTTGACCTCTCTTGACCTCAAATTACCTTCCCATTCAACCACAAAATATCCTCCTAGAACTAAAAGTGGAGAAACTCCCTAAATTTCACTTCTAGAGATAATGTGTTTACTAGTTTCACACAGTTTGACTTCACGTGACCTGAAATGACCTGATTTCTAGTCAAGGGCGTAGGAAGCGGGGGGGGGGGCTTAGCCTCCAGTCAAAAATGTGGGGGACTGAAGTATGCTTCACCCCCCAAGATCCAAGTGCAAAAACCCCTTTTTTGTCCCTTCTGTAAGAAATGTCAAAAATTTGCAGTAATTTTCCTTAAAGTTTGTCCAAAATGTTGCACCAAATTGCATCTGAGGACCCTCAAATACCCAAAAATTTTCCAAAGGGGAGGGGGCACCCCCTCCCCTTAGACCCCTCCTCCAGGACGGCGATCCGGAACAAGGTTCAGCTCCCCCCCCCCCCAGTCTCGAAAAGCTTCCTACGCCTATGTTTCTAATGCAAACAATGAAATCTTGAATTCACCCTGAAGCATCTATGAGCTGAGTATGATATCCCTCAAGATTAATGTTACCTACATATGACTCTAACAAGTTATGCACAAAAATTGACTTCCGATGGCCTTAAATAATCTTTACCCTCCACGAAAAGAAATAAGAACCTTCAACTCAATGACATCTACAAGTTAATTGTGAAATCAATCACGAATACTGTTCTCTCATGATCCGATGTGACCTTTTATCCACAAAACTAATGTTACCTTTGAACCCAATACGACTAATCTACATTTTCGTTATTAAGTCCAATTCATACTTACTCTACAACCTCAATGCGGGACAGAAATTTTTTCCTCGGCTTCGGTGGTAAGAAGAGGTCAACAAAGTTCAACTGTGCGCTTGGGATCCGCTTTGAGTGCGTTAATCCCGAATGACCCGTTTCCAGTGTACGTGAATACAATCCGTCCCCGATCCGTTCACGATGAACTGATTTTATCTTTTCCCGCTTTGCGCTTCCCATGCGGATTGGGTTAACTGGTGTTTCTACATTGCAATAAACAGCAAACTACAGTATCCAATACACTGGTTCAAAAGACAACTGTGTCTGCCAAGATGAAGGCATTTCCTTACAGCAGGATGAGCAATTGATTGAAGAAATGAAAGAGAACTCGAATTTGTATACACAAGTGCAATGGAGAAAACAGTCGTGGCTTGTCATTGACCACTTGTACACCGTGACAGCATGACCTCAAAAACTGTTCTCGGCTAGGAGGGAGCTGAATGTTTTAGATACCCGTCCTTGGGATGTGTCTACAAGGGAACGGGGTTTTCACAATTCGGGGGTCCTTAGACGCACTTTTATGCTAAGGGTGGCAAAAATACGCTTAAGCCCCCTACAGTGTGTGATTGGAGGCTTTCCCCTTGCCCAGCGCCCGATGAACGGCGGGGGCCCACCGGGGCCCAGGCCCCGGGCCCCACATTTAAGCCCCCCCCCCACATTTGGGTGTCCAAAAACTGGAGGCATAAGATGCCTACCGTCTGTCGGTCGATATTCAACATGTAAAATACTGACCTTTGTTCGGAACTCCATCCTGAACAAACTAGTTGTCTTTCCATAAATACATGGGCCTATCAGGATGCATGGTTTTTACTCTACTGCATTTGCGTAACTTGTCACACACGCGACACCACAAACCCCATGAATTCAGTGTTTACAAATGTAAATTTTGTCGGTTTTGCACAAAACAAATTGGCACCCCTATAGATATTTGGATGAAGTTCTAGCTATCAACCACCGATCATATGATTCATGTCCACTTAACTTTAACCAACCGAGGAAGTCTTCATCTCTTGAACCCTGTTTTCATAGTCATCGAACAATCGGTAAATATGAACAGCCCATTTGAATTTTCATGTAGTTAAAATTTAAAGACAACGTCCAATCCGAGAAATTAAAATGACATGACCTGTGCACATCGACGTCGATGACATTCTCAGTTAGTTTGCTAAAGACAAAGCCGGCAGAAAGCCCATTCCATGGTAGGTTCGTCGTTCAACTGAAACGGAAGTAAATGCATTTCCCCCATTGGACACTTGGGAAGAGGAAAGTTTGCGGGAATAGATTTCTTATACGGAAAATGGAATATTGATTTCTGGAGGGGCATTAGGAAATACAACGTAAGTAATTACAAATTAATCGTGACAAAAGTCAATTTCCAGAACATGAGATTTCAAATTTGAAAATGTTTAGATTCAACTTACAAGGCTCGGGAAGTGCCATTTCCAGCGATCTGGTAAGCGTTTTCTTCCAAAATTTTCTTGCACCCTTCCTCGCCAACCAATGGTAGCGCTTCGCTTAGATAGTGAACCTAATCGTGAAAGGGCCCACAAAACATTCTGGGCTCCGGGCCCCCCACAAGCTAAATCCGGCCCTGCCCTGGCCCCCTACCCAACTTCTTCCCCTATGATTGACCGGACGTGAAGGAAGGGCAACAAATTGGTGGAAATACTTGAGAGATCTAATCACGGAAACTAAGATATGATCTTACAACGCTTTTTAACCATCATAAGGGGTTGGCATAAAGGGGCGCAAACCTTTCCAATTTTTGCAATCACTGGAGTTAAACACATGGAGAAATAAATACAAATGCGGTGCGAACTGTTGGAAAATATTTCACCATTTGACAACGTAACTAAAGACCGTAGAGATGCTGCTAAAACTGGCCAAATCCGGTCGGGCTCATTTGAAACGATCTGAAGTGAATTGAGTCACAATAACGCTTGGGGGTATCAGCCACGGTAGAGTGAAATTCGCCTCCGTGTACGTGCGGGAAATATTTGTGGCATTACGTACTACCGAATTGCCGGTTTTCTCTTCCCCTTGGGATCTTCCAAACCTAGGATAGAAACATCCTCATCGGGTCCATCTTGGATCTATTTGTGCAAAATGGGTTTACTGGACTGTGCCGCAAAGTATGTGCTGAATCTTGACTGTCTTGTTACCCAGCTTTAGCTCAGATACCAGCCCCATTAATAAATTATGGTCTTCGAATGCTCTTCTGAAATGAGTTCAGCAGTGACATCATTCTTCATTCTGAGAACTAGTGTATTCTTTAGATGTGTTCGTCAGTGAATTCCAAAACACTCTCTACATCTTGTCAAACATCACATAATTTAGTTTTCTGTTTTTGAAAAATATCACAAAATGTACTTTCCCAATTTTCGTTCTTCTATCTGTTTTTCTTACTGGATAACCTAAACTTTTTTACTGAAAAATCTTTTGACTATGCTCTTGCACTAACGCAACCGTTTCTTAAAAATTTATGTCAATACTGTAGTGAATTGGGTTCCTAATTTTCCCCATGCTAATGGAAATGGTGCACATAATTGTATGGTTATTTCCTGGCTGTTATCTTATAGTTCAAATCCAAATTTTATTTCTGCTATAAAACAATTTGACAACTCTATAGCCTTATCGTAGTGTCTTTTTCCGAAAGACATATGCAACTAGATATTACAAATCGTAACTTAAAGAGCGTGCATAACATGTTACTGTCACCGTGGGTGGGACAATTTGGCGTGGTCGCCTAGGGCGGAGAACTCTGAACACCACAGATAAACCACAGGAGTTGGGTTGAAAAGAAAACTTATTTAATAACAAAATGAGTAACTATATACATATACATACAATGAATGAAGTGAGGTATTTGACTAATTTAACGATTAACAGACTATCCGAATAATTTCCTAAACTCTTGTGCACAAGATAAACTGGGTTCTTAAATACTGGAAAATCCTGGGCAAAATTACTACAATTCTATGAATGATAAGGGAATATACTCTGACCTAAAAATACACTAGTCACTCCCTGGACTCCTCGTAAATTTTGGGATAGTGACAAAGACAATATAAAATGGTGAAACTGATTTGTTTACACAACCATACAATTAAATTTCTTCTTTCCCCATGGTTCGCCAGATAATTCGATGAACTACGATATTAAATCACATTGTCACAATTAATGTTTTAAATTTGCAGTTCAGTTCAACATATCATAATAATTCCTCGTGGGTATACAGGATAGTAAATAATTCTTGATCTTTCAAAATTTTACAGTTCTGTTCAATATACCATAATACCGCTCCTCGTCAATATACGGGATAATGAATAAATCAATGAATACTCTGTGTAAGTATATGGGTCAATCCAGTTGGAGACGTCGTATTTGAAGTTGTCGTAATTGGCCGCTCTCCTGTCTCATCGCATGGTAGAGCTAGATCATCAACAGAACAGCATAATGGGAACTGCAATTGAAAACATATAAGTGGGTAATGTACGTTCCCCTTTCTATACACATTTATGACAGCGCCCTCACTTACCACGCCCTACTACGACTCCTGTCACTATCGACAAACAGCATAAAACCAATCCTTAGCAAACAATATCCTTCTCCAGGAAACAATTAAAAATGCCATTCATAACAACGGATGCCACGTTAATACTATCAATATGTCATACGATATAATACTCTAACATCACAGTTATATACGATATACCAGAATGACGTCATCAAGTTATACGACAATGCACCGTGACGATATACAATACTAAATATGGTCGTTGACCCCAATTGCATTACAATAGATGTCCCTCATTCTTCGCTGGACTACACCTTTCTATAATACAACATAACACAATTGATCAGTACAACCACTTTGATATAATAATAGAGTCAACCCAATTCGATTTAATATACTGCCATTCTTCAAGTCTGGCTTACCCTCACTAATTACAAAATTGGTACGCAATGATTTGTTGCGCCATCCTGAAATGACTTGAAATAACGAGTTATTGCGTCATCTTGGAATAACAAATTCAAAACGGTTGGGCGACCCTTGCCCCTGACATAGAATATCAAATATCTTACAAAACAGTTTATATACAAAATTCTTGAATTACACTTAATAACATCAATTTACAGTGGCTAATGAACACTATTCCTAACTTCCCCGACACTTAATCTCTCACCTGGGGTCCCTCTAACTCCCTATCACGACCCTGGGGTCTCCCATAGCCCTGTCCTACACGATATGTGGGTGTTACATAATAAATCCCGCCAAAACTCTCCTTTCCCAGTTACCAAAAAAAAATAAAGTGTATACTCACAATAATGAGTTTCCCTGGCGTCTCGGAAAGGTCCCTCCAGGCGACCATACAGGTGGCGGTCCGTCGCACCTGCTCTCCTCAGTACACTGTATCAACAGGGGTACCACACGGAATCACAACAATAAAAAAGGTACTCAGGAATTCCTTCACCCGGTACACCTTAAATATAGTAACAAGATTGGATAGCTAGTCCAATAAATAGGACGGTCCTTCGCCTAAGTAAATAGCGGCTTCTATCAGTCCATCGACAGAATTTTGCCTACTATTTCAGCTTGCACTACAAATTTCCGCTGGTAAATATGCCTGGATTTACGAGACTTTTACATGTTGTACCTTACAACAGCGTTGGTAAAGCTAAGTAGAGATCTTGATGAAGTTTGTTTGGCGGTCTCTGCCCACGCTACAATAGCTATTTCTTATATACGGGAAAACAGCTGTGTCATAGCTGACTGATTTCCTATGACAACGCATTGTACCCTACATGCCTATACTTTGCTTAACAATGAGCTTGGAATTTTACTAGCTTTGGTCGAACGAAAACAACAGAATTACATGACGACGCCCTCAGCAGAAAAGACACAGTTTTTATGTACTCGCTGTCTATACGTGATGCTAAACAGTACCGAGGCTGCTAATGACCAGAAGGATTCCTATCGCTGGGCAAACGCTTCGCAATACTAAAACAACACACTACCGCTACGCAGATACTACCTACACTAATACTGCGAGTCTATCTCAGATGTGACAGTTACTAACAATTTACCGAAAAAATGTCAGTTTTCATGTAATTATTATTTAAATAAAACATCTTACAGTTTTAACGTCTGAATATCAACGGAAATTTCAGATAGTACTTGTCAGGTACCATACATTAAACTGCCAGTTCAAAGGCTAAAAGTCAACTGAGTTTCAGTTACTAATTTTTCAACAACACAACGCCAAAACGTTTGGTATTCGATTGAAGTCTTTTCCTGCCCTCTCGTAACCTGTGCAGGTGAAATCACACCGACAGTATTTTAGTATTTTAGTTTCAATGTCATCGTCAGTGGCGTACTGCAAGAAGTAGTGTATCTTTTGCACTCGGTAAAGCATAGTCAGTCAAATATTACTAAGTATAACTTTCAACCCTATTTTGTGTAATGCCTTCTTCCACCAAAACTACTACTGTCACTGCAACATTTACTACTACTACTAAATACTACTGCTACTGTTACAACTACTAATACTAGTACGGCTTTTACTTCTACTAGTACTTGTACTTCTACTCTACTGCTATTCCTGCTGCCACTGCTACTGCTACTGTTGTTACTGATACTGCCACTACCACTACTACCACCACCACTACCACCACTACTACTAGAAGGGATACTGCTACTACTGCTGCTGTTGCTAGTACTACCACAGCGATTTATACTACTACACCTGCTGCCCTGCTACTATCCTACTGCTACTACTGTAACTGCTACTACTACTATTCCTACTACAACTTTTCCCCGCTACTACTATTCCTACTACTACTAATACATTACAACTACTACTACTCTTCCTACTGTAACTGTTACTGTTAGTGCTACTGTAAGTGCTACTGTTACTGCTACTGTTACGACAACCGCTGTTACTTCTACTGCTACTACTAGGCTACTGCAACTATTTCTACTAATACTGCTAAAATTTCTGCTACGTCTGCTATAGACCGTTACTGTTACTGTTACTGCCACTTCTGCTACTACTCCTACTGTTACTACTACTACCACTGCTGCTTTTGATTTTATTACTACTACTGCTACTACTGTTACTATTATTACTACTGCTACTGACACTGTAACTGTTGTTGCTATTGATTCTGTTGCTGGTACTACTTATACTATTTTTACTACTACGTCTACTACCACTACTAGCCTAAAATACAATTACTTCTACTATGACTACCACTGTTACTACTTCTGCTACTACTGCTACTTACACCATATGGTAGCTAAATCTTACGTTGGTAGGCTAGCGACGGGGTGTGATAGGCTCCTCTTGGAATTAGCTCGTTTCCAACCATGAATAAGAAATAGCTCAATACAACTTATCAACTGAAGAACCGACGAGAAATAGAGAGAGGGTTCTAATGCGTTTTCTCTTCTCACGGTTAACTTGTACACTGAAACTGATCAATTGTTCTACGTTATATAATTCTGAAGTGATTTGTTATGCGGTAGAATATTAGGTATTCCAAACAAGAGAAAAATGCTCTCTTCGTAGTAAACCATGTCCATATAACAATTTGTTTGCTTTCTCATTTAGAGCATCTAAAGTTTACGGTTAACACTGTACAGTCTGCCAATTCGTTTAATATAAGTGAAACTGACGAATTAGTCGTTTCGGGGAAATTTGCGATACCGGAAAACCCTTTTGTTTCAACCAAGCAAGGATTACCAGCACATGATGATTCCCTCACTGTATTTCAAGACGATTTTTACAAGGAATTACGGCTAATGGGGTACAACTATGGCCCAAGCTTCCAGGGAGTAAAAAGATCAACAGTTGAAGGTATTTCCCTTTGAGTTTTATTTGTAGATTTTTGGCAGAGTGTATGAAGTTTAATCTTTTCAATGTCTGGAATTACAACTATAATAACCGTTGGTAAACATCTTTTCTTCTGGCATTAACATTAGAACACTTCTAAAAACGTGTTTGTAAAATATTTTGTGATAACTGATACAATCAAAACAGACATTAGAACAAATTCGACTAAGGCAAAAATTAAACTGATGCTGTTTTCACATTACATCGATGAATTTTAAAAGCAGAACATAAAGTGATACGATAATATAAGACTAAAGACCCCCGATTTCGACACTCCATGTATTATTAAACCCTTCCGGTCATTCCTGGAATAGGGCCCCTTATTTTCCTGTTCTGCCCGACTTCCGTTTTCTAAGATTCGTTCAGCTTCACATGACCGTGAAGTATTTCGGGACACAAAGCCATTTCTGGCTTTTCAGAATCTCCCTCACTGAAAGCTATCACAAAAGGACTTCGTTTTCGAGTTGCACAGGACATATCGTGAATGTGAGGCACTACAACACAAACTATTGAATAAGGCCATGTTAGACAATTCTGACTAGCAACCCACGTGAACTATTCTCGGAGGTGGCCAGGCATAACCAAAACCCGCTTGTTCTCAACCCTTTCGACGAAGGCGAGACATAAGCCATTACCATGTCCTCAAAAGAAACGCGTGATGCTCTTAAGGTCTTAAGGAAGAAGACGTACTTTTGATGCTGTATTGCACGCCATGTATCCTTTTCAAGTAGTCATTGCTCCGAATGAACTCGGCGAAAATTTACAAGTAGACCATAGTTAGTCAGGTATACGTAGCAAAGCGTGGGTTTTTCAATTGCAGATAAACTACTGATATCCCATATCTTTGTGAAACAAGGCATAAGAAACGATGGTAGTTTCTGGAACTTCCCCATAGCCCACACGCTATACACACGAAAAGGGATCTTTCAGGATGGCACTTAACACACGTTTTACGACAAAACGGTGTCTCAGACATGATGCACATGGATTGAGTCATTTCGCGCAATGTATGCGTACATTTATAGTTGGAAAACCAGAAATGTTTTTTATTTATTTCTACAGGAAAATATGCAGTACTTGAATGGAATGGCAATTGGATCACATTCTTGGACACTATGCTACAGGTGGTAGTTTTTGCAAAGGAGAACCCAAGCAGAAGTCTTTTCTTACCGACTCGAATACGGAAGATTCGTATTAACCCAGCACATCACACCAGCAAGATAGCGGGAGTTCTTAACGCTAGTGGTAAGATTCTGAGTGCTGATGTCTTTACATAATAATTTACAGCATATAATGCCTATTATGAAAACAAAAGTCTTTACCAACTTCATTTGTCTGTTTTCTACATTTAAAACAGAAATTCCCGTCTCTGTGGATACAGCCTTGGACACATGCTGTTCTGGTGGGGTAGAAATCGAAGGCTTGTATACAGCGATGATTCAAAAGAGGCAAATCAAGGAAACTGTTACACTGGAGTCCCTTGAATTTGTTCCCTACGGAAAAGGGAACGTTCCACTACGGAATGATGTTCTGGAGTATGAGAAAATCTGTAAAGAATATTTTTCAGTTGTATTAAGAAATAGCTCATCTAAAAATTTAATAGAAGGTCCAAATTTCCGTATATGTAACAAATTTGAAGAAAACGACTTCAAAGCAAGGCTGATATCATACCTGTCTCATGATGATTGCGGTTATAGCAAGGTGCTGCACGAGATTGGTAAAGTTGAAAGAGGTAACGATTTTTTAAAGACCGCTTTAGACATCATTGACTCCAATGCATTAGAACTTGCACATGATAAGCTGCTGTCTCATCTTCCCAAGAGTCATACATTTAAGAACCTGCTAGATGTAGTTTGGGAGAACTCAAACACGAGAAAAGTGAAAGTGGTTGAAATAGGTGCAAGATTTGGTGGACTTTTTAACTTCATAGCGCCGTGTATGATGTCACAGCCTTTGCTAGAATTAGACTTCACAGCAACTGACACACAGGTTGAAAAGTTATCCAATGTTTTCAAAAATCAGCTTGAAATGTTCAAGGTTAAAACTGAATTTCTGGATATTAACAGAGAAAATATAGATGGTTTAGAAGCAAAAAACCTTGTTGCTGTTCGAGGACTAGCACAGCAATCTAAAAATATCAGAAAAACTTTGCAAAACATTCACTCAATACTTATTGACGGTGGTTTTCTCCTACTTCATGAGATTACCTCAAATTTTGATACACTTATTGATTTTCATGAGCTAATGCGTTGCGTATTGTGCAATGCCTCATGCGATATGACTTCTAGATCCTGCTTAGCATGTAAAGAGTGGGAAGATGTGTTTCAGGAGACTGGTTTTGAACTGATTCAACAAATGTCAGATGGTGCTTTGTCCACTTTGTTTCTATGCCGTAAAAGAAACCAAGACGCCACTGAAAGCAACGCTACCATTATCTCAGTATCAGGAAAAGACTTTAATTGGGTAGAAGATGTCAAGAACGAGTTACGATATATACAAGGTCAGGATAATTCTAGCAGGATATGGTTGATATCCGAAAACAACAGTCAAAGTGGCATCGTTGGACTGGTAAACTGTTTAAGACAGGAAGACGGAGGAGACAAAATCAGGTGGGCATCAAAAATGTTTAAATACTTTGTTTTTATTGTCTTAAACGTGCACATCTATGTAATGATTAACTTAAATATTCAGAAGTTCAGATTAGATGTATTTCGTTTATCACAGATGCCTCTTTAACGCCAGCCAAGATTCAGACTCGTTTACACCTTTGACCGAGTTTCCACAAATGCAACAACTCTTGAAGACTGATCTTGTCATGAATATTTTTAAAAATGGTCGCTGGGGCTCTTACAGACATCAACTTCTGAATGAAGGTAACCAGTGATAAAGTTATTTTTGTCATTTTCTAAATGATGGTACTTCTTGGCACAACATGAGAAAGGAGTTAATGAGGCAATATCTGAAAGTTCATTTTTTTTTCGTGTAGAGCTAGTGCTCCTACGGCTTCTGACTTTACCAAGAAGAATGTTTTGTGCTGGAGGTGTTAAAAATCGTCCAATCTACCCACACTTCTATAGATGTCGGTCAGTTTTTTTATAATGAAAGAAAAAGCTTTCTTTGATAAGGCAAGTGAGAGCTTGCTATGGATTTTTCGTCTTTTAAAGTCTTTTCCTGTACGTTTTGATCGATAAGAGTATATGTGTAAAGGTACTGTGAAGAATGCTATGGTATCAGAAATAGTTGAGAAAAGTCGCACACGCAATTATACTTCCATCCCTTTTTTCCCAGAGAAATTCTTCACAACACCTACAAATGCCTGCGTCGACGTCCTTACTCCCGGAGACTTTTCTAGTCTTCAATGGATCCAATCGTCAAGTGACCCTAAATCTGGTGAAAAATACGCTGTTCGTTATTCTTCTCTAAATTTCCGTGACGTAATGCTAGCTTCAGGAAAACTGCCACGCGGATCACTGCCAGGTAAAATCATTAACTTCGCTTCTTGATTTCTCTTTTTTTTCATAAAGCATCATCATGCAAGTAAAAAAGGTCCTTCCTTTGTCGGACATTACCACACTTATCGTTCTTCGACCCAGAAGAGGATAGGTCGTTTAAGTAGAAGTTGATTTATTACGTGTTTTTATCTCATCGCTACGTTAACTAACAGGGTGGGCGGAAATCCTTAACTGGGGGGGGGGGGGGGGAGATGAAAACGTGTCGGTGTGAGTATCCAAGTTTTGTTTCAATTTGTGAATATCTCCTAGACCGAGACGCCTATTTTCTTTACACTCGGTGGGAAAGCACTCTAAATATAACCGTTGCGCCACGTTTACTATCAGAAGTAAAAGTCAAGGTAAATTTTGTTTCAATTACATTTTTACTGTCTATCCAAGAGTTAAATTGCATTAACATGAAACTTTGTTCATAAAATGAGGATGCTTAGTTTTCCAATATATGGCTGGCAGGGAAACAGAGATCAAAGGCGAACTGATGAAAGAAAAAATATACATTTTTAGCACAAACTATATGTATGGGCTGAACCGATTTTCTTCAAAGTTAGTGGTAAGGTACCCCATGGTAGAAACGTGAGTCTCGCAGAATTCCAAAAATAATGGTCAAAGCTCAGAGGTCATAGGTCAGAAGTAAAGGTAGAACTGTGTAAAAATCGTTTTTTTTTTTCAAGAATTTTAAGGTGAAACATTGAACTGACATAAGACTTTACGCTAATAATGGTGATGCCAGGTACTGCCAATATATGTTGTTGGAAGAGCAACCGAGGTCAAACATCAGGTTAAAATTGGATACAAAGCCGAATGTACATTTTTTGTGTCAAACACTGCTACTGTAGGCTGGACAGATTTTCTTCATACTTGGTGGAAAGACTTTCCAGGGTAAGAAAATGTCTTTGGCATAACCCTCGAAAGTAAAAGACAGGGGTCAATTTTTTTTAAAAATCGTGTTTTCGCTATACTTCAAAGAAAATGTATTGTGCCTACCTGACCCTTTACACATATGATTGAGATGTGTAATTTTACAAATACACGTGGTTGCCAGGCAACTGAGGTTAAAGGTCACTTGAAGGAAGGTCAAATGTACATTTGTGTCTGTCAAATACTCCTACTAGTCGGTTGAAGCGATTTTCCTTAAAACTTGGTGAGAAGGTATCCTAAGGTGTAAAAGTGTCCAGTAAACCCTAGAAGTAAAGGCCAAAGGTCAGAGGTCATACAAAAGGTGTAGAAATGTTTTTCCATCTGTATTTGGTTCATTGGTGATGTGAGTCGATATTTGTTACTGTTATGACGTTGAATTACAGCTGTGTTAGCGTTGAGATATTCAATTAAGCGTGGATTGCAATTGCCCTCTTGGTATCTGTGAGGAGGATGAGATGTTGTCACTTTCCCAGTTATGTATGACAATGCTGGTTGAAATAGCAACCGTTGCCATGGTAACAGCCTATTTTTCAAAGTTAGTAGTCTAAGGGACTAGCCCATGGTGGGATACTCCAGGGTGGCTGGAAATCCATAATTAAGGAAGGGCTTAAAACGTGCTCGTGTGAGAGTGGGTGTGTTTCCAATTTTGTTTTGTAAATATCTCCTAAACAGCCAAGCCAATTTTGCTAATACTTGGTAAAAGATACCCAGATAAAATCCTAGTACACCAAAATATGTGACTTTTATTTCACCGAGGTGAAAGATCACTTGATGGAAGAAAATGTATATTGTGAAGCAAAAATTTGTGTCACGAACTGCCCCTAGTGAGCTTGTCCGACCTCTTCAGGGTAGAAATTTGTGTCTTGGGCCCCGGAAGTAAAGAGCAAAGGTCAGAACTCACAGGCCAGAGGTCAAAGGTCAAATTGTGTAAAAAGTATTTTTGTCTATACTTCTAAGAGGAAACATAGAACTGGTATAATACGTCAAGCGTATATTAGGGATGAAATGTTCTACCAAATGTGGTTACCATGAAAACCGAGGTCACGTGATAGAAGATTAAATCATAAATGGACACATTTTGTTTCAAAAACTGCTTTAAATCGGCCGGAACGATTATCTTTAAACTTGGTAGGACGGTGAAAAATTGTATCTCTCTTAAATGGTCAAAGGTCAGAGTGTAAAGATCAAATTGTGTAAAACGTTTGTACTAAAGTGAAGCTTCACACGAAGCTTCACACATATGAAATGGATGACAGATTTTTTCAAACACAGTGAAGCAATATCCCATGTTGGGAAACTGTTTCGTAGACCACCAGTAGTAAAGGTCAGAGGTCATATTGTAGAGATGTTTTCCTAATGTATTAGGTTTATTAACAGTGTAGATGAACCGACAGTTGTTATGATATCATCATTATTTCCAAGCTTTTATTAAGCGCTTTCCAATCAAAACCAAAGACTTGTTCCAAATTAAAACTCGCCTTGAAAGTTACAAAACAAGTTAAAATGACGTCAATGATTTCAATGAGATCAATGAGTTGAATAAAGTGCGCTAGCGATGTGAGATAATATGAGATGTGCAACTCGGTGGATTGTGCTCTAAGTTGCTGTTTATTTATTTATTTATTTTTTTATTTATTTATTTGTTTGTTTGTTTGTTTTTTTGTTTATTTATTGCTTCCAGCAGGAGGTTTGTTTTGCCTAAAAAAGTTCCAAATACCTTTTAACTAGAATTATGCTCAACTGCAACTTGAGAGTGCTGCTAGGATATTGTTCTATAACTTTTTTTTTTACTTTGGGTCAAGTTTCACTCAAATTTATATTTCAATAATCTATAATCCCATCCTCATGACTTTGCACTAAAAAAGGAAGCTAGAAAGAATTGTCAAATGGCACTAAGTTGGTTGATAGATTATATGGAGATTCCTTTCCTTAAAATTTCCCTTAAAATTGTTTACAGTCCAACTTTAGCAAAAGTTTTGACAAAATGTCCGTAACATTCATTCTACTTACCTTACAATCCATTAAAATTTAGCTATGAGCTTCATTTGTACATGATGGAAAGGATAAGTCTATAGCTTGTTCAGTTTTAACAGAAATTCTGCACTATTACATTTCTTAATCCCTCCCCCACCTCAACTAAGAAGACACTGTCTGTGAACTATATCAAGGCCCCATTTGTAATTTTTACTGTGCTAGTTTGAGCATGCTGCCATCATTAGTCAAAGAACATGGCTGGTTCACATTTTTACAGTACACTATTTTTGCATGTATGTATACACTGTACTGTGCACATCATGTGTATATGCAATATTTAGTACAGACCCGATGAATAAATGGGTTACCTCTCTTTATATGTGTGTGTCCATGTGTGTGGATTTTTTGGAACTTGTGGGCTGTAGTGAATGCGTTGCAGAGTGTCTGGTCTAGACCGTTTGCAATAAATGTAGATCGATAGGCAATTAAGACAACAACTGTGCAAAAGTCCAGTTGGGTTAAAAATCAGCTCTGAAATGAGCTCAAAAATTGGATACGCAGTATTTTCAGCAAATTCATACAATATGATCATATTTCGTTGTAATGAACAGGAAAAAAGTGAAAAATATGATTTTGACGGAAAGAACTCATTACCTTTCCCCAAATTTCCAAAGATATAAAGAAAAAAATAAAATAATAACAATAAAACCAAAGAAATACGCAGTAAATGACATCATTGGCACAAATTTGCTTATTAATCAGCCAAAATGACGCGATAAAAAATCTGCAACATATAACATCTATTGATAATTAGATCGCCATTAAAACTATCCATAAAACTTGATTGAAAATATGCCACACTTATTAATTAACACTAATTAACACTTTTATTACTACTGTAGGTGCAGAAAGGGGTTCTTATTATCAAATTTATATAGCGTCAATTGTACAGGGAAGTAATCAAAGGCGTTGTGCAAGTAAAAACAATACACGAAAGTGACAAAGGATAAAAACCAAAAGAAACAGAAATTAAAGAAAAAAGCAAACGAGCTTAAAAATCAAGCAAAGCAGCATTAAAAGTAATACCCAAAAATAAAGACTATACAAATGCGTTTTTAACCTCTTTTCAAAGTCAAAAGGGTGTAACAAGTGAGGATACCAACAGGCAAACTTCCAAAGCTTGGGACTGTAAAAGAGAAAGCACGTTCGCCTAATTAGAGTAGACCCCCTGGGGACAAAGAGATCAGAGCGACTTATGGACCGAATACAATAGCTACTGGTTCTAATAGACAGTAAATCCTTAACACAGTCATTTCCCATGCCATTAAGCGCATTAAAAGTCAGGATAAGAAGCTTAAACTGTAGTCTGTAGATAATTGGTAATCAGTGAACCTGTTGGAGGAGAGGAGTGGCATGTGTAGAAGTGGAACATCAAATAAAACTTTAACAGCAGCATTTTGCACACGCTGTAACTTGTTGATAAGATAGATACGTAAACTACAAGACAAACGGCATAGTCAAGGTGACAAACAAAAGTAAGGGTTAGGTTATGACAAGCCTGAAAACTGAGAAACTTGCGTGACTTACTAATCCTACAAAGTTGACCAAACGTAATTGGATTTCTCTTATTGATTTTTAAGTCGAGTTGCAAAGTTTCGTCCAAAAAAGGTTAATACTGTCTTGGAAAGGTGTTAGTAAATCAAAGCATTCTCTTAAAATATTCATGGAATTTCTGTTAGTGGTACTCAAAATATTAACAGTTGAGCCCATTACATTTTCAATCTAGAGTGGATACGATGGAAACGCGCATGACACCATGATTTCATTTTAATCAACACTGTTTTGCTTTGCATTAAATGTGCAACCCATTTTTTCCTCCATGATATGTTTTCGTAATGAAAATGCATTATGGGTATGACTATACCAATAAGGAACCTTATTCCTTTCTATTCCACCGTCAAACGATTATTGAAAACACAAAGACTGCACATCTTTGCTGGTTAATGAAAGGAGATGATGTCTACCTTGGTTGCTTTAAGTTCAGCTTACGTTACACATAATATAGCGTTGCCAACAAATATCTCAAAACCACAAGTTGGAATATCATAGGTACTGAACGCCAAAATAGCTAAAGTAAATTGCTCCATCCTATATGGATCATAGATTTTTGCCCAAAGTCTTCCTTTAATTTTAGACTTTGTTGCTTTTAAATTTTTCATTTTGTTAAATTTGGTCAATAAAACCACTCAAACACGTCTGCCCAGGGAGATGTTACGGAAGGAGATAAAGCACCTCTTTCAATTTCATCTATCAGACAACATGCATTGACAGTACTTAATCCTTTTTGTGGGAAGAGACTTTGATTGACAGGTCCTTTAGTTCCTCTTCTAAGTTTGTTTGACTTGACCCTCCTAATGAGAGTTTGATCCTTTCATACTTACGTAGTCCTCAAACAAAGACCTCATAAATACAATGGTTTGCGGTCATCTGCAATGCCGACAAGAGTAAAATCTTCGTCAGTCTTTTTGTGTAAACGACCGGTAATACACTTTTAAGTAATCCGATTCCTTTATTATTCTAATTTCTTTCCTTAGTTCTTTTCAGCAATGAATGTAAAGTCTAACTTTTGCATATGAACTTTGAAAAGATTACGGGTTGTTCCTGAAACAGCGACATATGTGACCGTGTTCTATAACTTATGTAAAACTCTGCTGAACCACTACGTACAGTAATACAATAATTTTTTTTTTTTATTTCTTTGAAGACTGGCAATATTATAGCAATGGGTGAAATCATGTCAACAAGTATATGAGATCTAGCAGACGATTAGAACTATTGTCGTAACTCCCTAATCCCTTTTAAGTGGTCCAAAATTTTCACGAGCACAACAACTAGGAGCTTATTGTCGGCAAGCCTGATAGTTTCAAAGGAGAGACAATTGCTTTATCTCCTTCCGTAACAGCTCCCTGGTCTGCCATAGCTGCATTTCGCAAGAGGGAGGATTTACAATATATTCTTTAATTGGATCTCCTTTAAAATTACTATGCAAGAAACAATTAACACAATTACCCAAAAAAGTGAGGACATCACCCATGTTTTCTTTGTTCACACCTGTAGAGGATCTTGCTCATAAGGAATGTCTCATTGGAATGGAATTTGCAGGACACAATTCAGAAGGGAAAAGAGTAATGGGCATAGTAGGAAGCCAAGGATTAGCTTACCACATCTTTGGAGAGCCTTGCTTCCTTTTTGACGTCCCCCAATCCTGGACCCTTGAAGATGCGGCTACTGTTCCATTAGTTTATTGTTCTGTTTTCTACGCCCTTGTTGTCCGAGGACAAGTGAAAGCCGGAGAATCTATTCTTATTCATTCTGGATCTGGTGGTGTTGGACAAGCGGCGATAGCTGTAGCCTTAAGTTATGGTTGCAAAATTTATACAACAGTAGGTGGGTACATTGTAATTTTCACTCTATTAAACACCATTGAGAAACCTGCAAAAACTTGCCAAAGTACGATAACACCTCCCTAAGCTTATGCAAACATTTCCTATCTTTAGAAGTTTTATTTTCTCCACAGGAACGCAGGAGAAACGAGAATTTCTCATGCAGAAGTTCCCAACGTTAACTCAAGAATGCTTTGCGAGTTCACGTGATAATTCTTTCCAAAGGCACATCATGAGGCAGACAAACGGTTTAGGAGTTAACCTCGTCTTAAACTCGTTATCTGAAGAGCTTTTTGAAGCTAGTTTGGGTTGCTTGTCCGAGTATGGGAGGTTCTTGGAAATTGGGAAGTACGACTTATCGCAAAACAGGCAGATAGGTATAAACATAGTACACCAGTTTAAATCTTTCTTTCACCTCTGCTAATCTGTTCACTTCTGTGAACCTGCCTATAGGTGTAGTATGTTTATATTCACCTAAATAAAAGTCGAACAAACAACAGTATAATTTGATAAAATACCCTTTTCCTAGGTTCGTACATATTTTTGAAGAACACTTCCTTCCACGGGGTTCATCTCGATCGCCTCTTTGAAAAAGGTCACCCTGAATGCCAAACAGTTGCGGACTTGATGAAGGAAGGTCTAAGAAATGGCATAGTGCAACCTCTCCCACGCACTGTCTTCAACCAAGATGAAGTGAAAAGTGCATTCAGATATATGGCAAAAGGCAAACACATCGGAAAGGTATTAATAAATGTGAGTATCTAGATCATGGTGTAACTACGTATATGAAAGGGTAGTTGCTCTGAAATATACGGAAAATATTGTCAAGGTAAAGGTAACGAAACGTTTTGCTGACCAGTTTTCTTTACAAGCTGAATTATAGGAGTTTGTGCTAACAGGAATTACTTATGCTTTATGAATAAGTAAGGTAGCAAGCCAATCTATCCCTGGAACAAATAGTTCTGTGCAATAAAACACTGTGACAGAAGTGACTACGGGGAGTCTAATTAGATTTTTACCTACTACAAACCACATAAAACATGTAACACCATTGGAAAATGCATTTAAAAGCAGCCCTGTTATAACTTTGTTTACATTTACATAAGGCACCAACCATCTGTAAAATATAAATAATGTACTTCATCAACCTTTGATATGCCAAGAGTCTGATGCAATCTTGTTGGTATTTGAGTAACCGAAGTGGTGCTGCATGTTTATTGCTTTGAAAGCATTAACATCAACAGATATCTTACTATATTAAGTAGAATATATTCTCAATAAGGGGAACTTATGTACATGTAGGTCTGTTTGGGTAGTTCTCAACGCAATAAACAAGCCATTTGCACTAGGTTGGTTCGATTGTGGCTGGTCGTTTAAGTGCACCGAGGATTGCTCTGCTTGTTCTGCGTGTGACACCTCACGCCTAGCTGAACAAAATATCCGGAAATTTCTTCTTTCAGCCGCCTGCAAGACCTTTTGTTATGATGCACCCCGTATTTGGAATGATTTGCCATCTAAAATTAGGAAATCGGAATCCTCACATACTTTCAAAAGGAAGTTAAAGACTTACCTGTACTCCACGTTGTAGATTCTTAATTCTCTATTGCTTTTGTTTGTGTTTGTGTTTTTGCTTTTGGTTGCATTTTTTAGCGCTACGATCTGGACGAAGCAGCGCTTTATAAGTATATATTATGTATGTATGTATTGCTCTCCAAAAACTGATGATTCTAATGTGTTGCTTTTGATAAAAATGTATCAGTAATGTGGCCGATTAGCATCGTCCCAGAGACATATGTAGAAGTATTTCGGAAATATAATGATGAGAATCTTTTGTTGAAGCTGGTAGTGTTCCATCAGCCCCTGATAAGACCACTTGGAAGTAATCCGCTTGAATAACAAAGACCATGTAAGTAGTATGTAAATATAGCTTAAATTGATACTTGCTGGCGTCATCGTTTGCTTGTGCTTTCAGACATGCTGATTTTGTACTTTTTGCTGTGCATTGTTGTTTTGTTAGAGTGCTTCGTCTGTATTTTCATTCAGTGGTTTGTTTGTTTACTGCTTCAGGATGTTCCTCAAATGTGTATCAGCATTCTTAGGTATTCAAATCCAAATTCTTCCATCTCTAGTAAGTAGCCGTCTGTAAGTCGGAGAAAACATAAAAACCCATCTGTGAAAATACCATATGCAGCTACAGGAATCCTAGTCGCTTTGATGTAAATTGGCCTTACACCTTTAGAGGCAATTGGCCTTACAACTTTAGAGGCAAGTCAGACAAGTCCGAGACGTTTTACTTGGCAGAATAATACCATTCGCAATAGATGGGCAAAGGTTTGGTGGTTGTTCAATTGGAATAACAATGTGTGGACACCCAGTCCTTAGACACGAATATTTTCAATTAAATTTATGGGTATATTAACCTCATAAAACGGGACAATTTTGAAAAATTTGTAATATTTGTCGGGACACCTTTTTTGATTTGTCTAATACTTTTTCACTTGATGACCCATCACGCAAATTGCAGACGGTTGCAAATTTATATATGTTAATCTGAAGCCAATTTGCACGACCATGAAATTTAATGAGCTTGAAACAACCATGAAGCGCTCGGCAATGACAGTTTTGAAATGTTAATCTTGCCTTCCACCTGCATAATTAAGGAGCTGTATTAATTGTTTAACACTGTGAATCAGACTAAAAATTGATGAAAAAATTGCAACTAATCTGCTGTAGGGATGTACATAAGATGATTAAGCGATAATTGCATAGCCGTAAAGAACGCAAGAATTACTAGTTTATTTCTGTTCCTTTCTGTTCTTGCTAGTAGATAAAGTTTTAATTAAATCCAGTGATTCTTGGTACTAGATAAGTTTTAATTAAAACCAGTGAGTTCTTCGTTACTAATTCCGGTAATCATTTCATTGCTGGAATTGCCTTGATCAAATCTTGTCTACTTAGATGATCTTTAGTAACTCTGAAACAGTTTAATCTGTGACGCTCTCTGTCATATTACACACACACCAGAAACAGCTTTACATGTTTCTAATTTTGAGGGACTGTGTTAGCAAGTAATACAAATTAGACATCCTAAACAAGAATTATTTCTTTCTTTAAGTGCAATGCTTTATTTCGTGGCTTCCAAGCAGTGGATTCCTCTATAAACCCTCTGCTGCTGTGTACAGTAGTCTATAATGCCTTAAATAGTTCCACGGTATCAAGATTTCGACAAAGAAATTCTTGTGGAGTTTTTCCGGAGTTTTGTAGGTACTACTGAAATAAGATATTCTACGAAACTGACTGACGTTACCCATAAGATACCACGTCGACAATACTTGAAGATAGGATGACTTTAACCTCCATCAAACAACTTGCAGTTAAGTACCATATAGTTACATGTCTTGACCAAAGGTGACGGGTGCCTAAATAATGCCCTTGGTCAGAAACCGCGACCATTGTGATTCTTCTGCGAAGCATGCACTGAATAAATTTTGAAAAACAATGTGACTTTTTGTGTTTCGTGTGACAAGTCAAAAATGTATATGAACCTTCCCAAATAAGCACGTCATAGGCCGGATTGTAACAGAAGTTCATTGAGTCTTCAGCACTTTTTAATTGCAGTATAGGAAGATTTTACAAGTAATATTAGCTTCCTTTATGTTATTTTAGCAGAGACAATGGCCGAAATCAATCATCCAATTTAACTCCCTATTCGCTTTTCTTTGGTACTGCAGTACTTTTTTGGCCTTTCCAAGCCGCCACGGGTAGTAGGTGTTTCTTATATTTTTTATTCGTGCTACCAACTTATGTAGTATTTGGTACTTTATAATTCCTTTATGTTGCCACCACTGCTACGTAACAAGGGGCTTAACAGATGACGCATTAGTTTATTTTACAGAGTAAAACAGGCCCCTTTCCCTAATTTACTTTTAGTTTAAGTTTAATCATCCTTCTCATTAGGAACTGTACACAATATAAGTATAATAGACGAAATAACATAACGATGTAAGTAATGGCAAAACATAATGATAAAAAAGAGGGACCAGAGGAAAGTGAAAAACGTTTTATACTCTGGTGACTATGACTACACCATGTTTTGCAAATATAACCTAACAGTAGAAGTTTCAGGTGGTGCTTTAAGGACTTAAAGTGATTACGTCAAGATAATGTATATCGCGTGTTCCAATATTGCAAATAGTTGGAAGGAATCGCAGGTCAACAGCAGGTCCTACAAATGGCGTTTTAATCACTACAGGTTGATTGATAACTGCTTGCTGGAGTTATCATTTCTCCAAAACTATTCATAACATTTCATTGAAAACTTGGGGACAATATCAGTTGCATAGACCTTGATGGATTTGCAACCGACGAAAGTTTGCAATGGTGTTCATAATTAAAAAGAAATCCATAGTGTTATCCCCCACTCGCGCCCTGCGTTAACTCGAAAGAAAGAAATGCACGGAAATCTTTTTGCAAAAACCATCTTGTAGAAGTAGATTTTTAACAAAACGTTTAATATATGTTTTGTGCAACTTTGCGCTTCTGCACTTGCAATGCTGGTTTCATTCTTTTAGATTTTGCAAGCGTTTTCAAGTGTTCAGTATTTTCCCGAAACATAGATTTGTCTTCACGTACATGTCTTAGCACTTGCCCATTCATGATATACAATTTTTGAATAAAAAGTATTTCCCTGACGTTATTAAGTGTTAGTGTATTCCTCCTATTTTTAAGAACAAACCGTCATGTATTTTTTTTCTCATCTCAGTTCTTTGTCTTAAGCAAAGAATCAACAATGATGTTTTAACAAGCCTTGAACTCCATTTTATCTACTAAACAGGTAACCCCAGAGAAGAAGTCAGTCTCAAGGCCAAATCAATTAATGTTCGTAAAACCTAGACAAAGCTGTGACCAAAATAAGGTATACTTGATTGTTGGAGGTCTCGGTGGCTTTGGATTAGAACTCGCTAATTGGCTGGTTTCAAGAGGTATTTAGAGAGGACTTGAGTGCATTAAATGTGCTATAAATAATTATTATAATATATTAGTTGATGGACCCTTCTTAGGGGAGAGGAATTGTTTAACACTTATAAATCACTCCCTTGGAATGAGAATACTTAGCACTGCATATTCATAAATCTACAAGCAACAGAAAGCTATTTTACATTAAAGTAAAATTTTCAGCAGAAGTAAGCAAGCCAGGCTTAGGAAAATGATATGACGTCTTGGGTTTACCCCGGGATATGTTCTTGCAACCCGGGGAGGGCACTAGTAATTGTATATGACATCAATCAGACCCTCAACTCTCTTGTCTCTCTTTCATGACAAAAGTAACAGTGATTGTTTTACTGAATTATTGCGTGAAACTCTTGTCATTAATTCTCGATTTTTGCGTCTACCCAATAATATGTAAATACATTAATGCTTTGCATGTAAAATTTTAGATATCTTGAAACTGTTGTAGGAGTATCAATACTTGCATAATCTTAAATTCACCTCATGTAGTGAAAAGCAAAAGAAATAAGAGGTTAACATGATCACATTTCCTCTTTCAATTTGTGAAAGGATGCAAAAAGCTAGTTATCACTACAAGGTCTGGCATGAAGCATGGATATCAAAGTAGGTGCTTTCATCGTTGGCTGAGTCTTGGTGTAGTGGTAGAGCTTTCTCGACTGGATGTTTCAGAACTTTCTGACTGTAACAAAGTTCTTCGACAGTGTCAGAATATGGGACCGATCGGTGGTATATTCAACCTGGCAATGGTACGGAAATCAGTTGACTTTATTTACTGTAATGTATTTGTTGCTGTGCATTAGCCACAGAAAGTTTAATATGGTGTCAAGTAAAAGGTGCAGAGGCATTTATGTGTAATTGAGAAACTTGTGCAAAAGGGTCCGAATTTTAAAATTTCCAGGCAAACTAACACCTGTGCAAAGCGCATGGCAGTTTAGAAAATCATAAAAAGTATAAGACCTGGTAATAAACAGTTACTGGCATACTGATTCAACCCCCTCAAAATAATCAGACTTCATAAAGAAAGTAAAATTTGAAACTCGAATATAATGAGCCTAAGAACTTTCTTGATTTTAGTTTAAATCAAATACGTAGGCCTAAGTAGCCACAGCCATTGGCTCACAGTAATGATGCAAAAAGTCCATTTCGTGTATACTTGCTTAAATATTTTAAATTATGAATTTAAATTTTTCAAAATGTAGTAATCAGAAATATTGTGTCACTAATATGTTCAGGGATTAAGTAATCACCTTAACGTTAAGAAATTATCCTTTTCCAATATATAATGTTACCAATACTTACGGTACAAAACAATCAAGAGGATGCCTTCTTTAATGAATTATCTTCTGTCTGCTGTCAATTTTAGCTGCACACAAAAAACACAATGGACTGGAAAAGTGTCGGAGACACATGGACCTGATTTTTGCCGTCCTCATACAATGTAAAATGTAATGTCATTTCCATGCATCAAGGCGTACAAAGTATGTCATTCCATAACATAATTCCCCAAAATGTCCCTGTGGTCCGTTAAACCACTCATAATGTTTTGTTGAGACAACATTAGTTTTTGAAGTGTTCATCTTATAAAAGACAGATATTATAAAAAATGGCATACAAAAATTAACTCATCTACCATTAGGAAACTTATTTGTGTTTGGTTATTAGAGAAAGATTCAAAGGTCAATAACAGAGAAGGTTATCAAAAGGTAAAATGAGTGGACGCAAATCCTTTTTGGCAAATGATAAGATCGTAAAAGAAAGTGTAATTGTCTTAACACATACTATAGATAACCATTATAGCATAAAGAGTTCCGTATGGCCAGTTTTACGTCAACAAATAGTGCCTTGAATTGAGAAAGGTGGACATGTAAAGTAAAATTACTTTTCGCAACCAATTTTTCTAGGTCTTGAAAGATGCCCTCCTGGATAATCTGACTTCCGCAGATTTTCAAGAAGTCTGCAGGCCGAAGCTCGAAGCAGCACGTAACTTCGATCAGGCAACGCGGCGACTATGTGGTCCTGAATTGGATTGGTTTGTGATGTTCAGTTCTGTAGCCTCAGGGAGGGGCAATGAAGGTCAGTCGAACTATGGATTTGCAAACTCTGCTATGGAGAGGATTTGTGAAAAACGAAGAGAAGATCAACTACCAGGTACTTGTTTTCAAAATAACGTTAGTTCTTCTTCTCCATTCAGTTAAAGGGAGGGAGGGATTCAACTTGTTTTACCACGGGGGAATACCCTGTTACCATTTGGTATAGTGATAGAATTCTCTCTTCCCCCAAAAGGCTTGTAGAATGTAATCTAATTCCTTCTAATTTTATCATAAATTCTTAATTCAACTTAGGCTTTGGTACCTTGAAATTCGCTTGTAATTTTACTTCAACAGGTCTTGCTATTCAATGGGGAGTTGTTGGAGACGTTGGGGTAGTAGCAGACTCGGAAACTGGTAATGATACCGTAATTGTTGGTTGCAAAGCTCAGACACTGCGTTCTTGCTTATCCACTTTGGATTTGTTTTTATCGATCCAAAAGCCTGTGCTTGCTTCCCTTGTGAAAGCACGTTCCAGGGAAGATACTGCTGAAGTCAATAGGAACGCTGATATTAGTAACTATATATCCCAATTGTTTGGTATCGATGACATTTCATCTATAAACCAGGACAAAACTTTAGCTGAGCTCGGCTTGGATTCAATATTGGTCACTGGGGTTAAACAAACTCTGGAAAGAAATTTCTCTTATGTCCTTAGTGTGAAACAGATACGTTCATTGACAATACGAAAACTACTTAACTATGACAGAGATCGCTTGCAAAATGAGCATAAAAACGATAGGCATAAAAGATCTGAAATTGATGCCCATTTCCCACTTATATCACCGATTCTAACTTGCAAATTTACCGATTGCTTAGTGCGACTAAATACAGGTTCAATTGAAAAAGATCCAATCTTCCTGTTCCATCCTGTGGAAGGTTCAATTGATGTCTTCCGCCCCTTAGCTAGCTTGCTTTTGGACTATCCTGTGTTTGCTCTTCAGTTCACTATAGAGGTTCCAAATGACTCTATATCAAATATGGCAGATTATTACCTATCCAACATGCGCTCAGTTAAGGCAAGCGGGCCATACAATCTTGCTGGTTATTCATTCGGTGCTGTAGTAGCTCTAGAAATCGCTCGAATCCTCCAAAATGACGAGCATGACCAATCCGAAACCAAGTTATTTTTATTTGATGGATCTCCAAGTTATGTGACATCTCGAATTCGGGCCATAACAGAGATCGGTTATCCACTAGGCAATGAAGATATCGAGGCACTCGGACAACGTGGAACTCTTGAAGTACAGAGTCTTAGCTACTTTTTACAGCAATTTACGAATATTTCTTTTGAAGAGGTAAGCACATGCTTTACTAATTAATAACAAAAGTTACCTGCATTTTGTTCTATGTGTTAAAGAAATGCACCATTGAGTAGGGTTATGCAAACAGTTACGACTAAAACAGACCTTGAAGTTTTTTTTTTTATTTTTGTTAATTTCTTATTAATTGAGGTTGTAACGTAAAAAAAGTGACTTTGACCACTTTAAATGCCTTCATTAGGTCAAATCAAACGTGATGGCTTTTTGGACAATTTCATGCGACACGTGGTATTATATTTCTCAGTAATTACCCTGCATGTCATTTTTATAAACCTTAAGGCTTCTCTGGTCAGTTTGCAAGGAGGTTGTCATCACTGGAACTAAAAAGACAATCGATTATATCAATCGAATTCACGTTAGCCACAGTCAAGTAATAAACAACGTTTACCCTATGAATGCAAATGTCATGAATATTGGTGAATCATCTTTCGTCAGCATTGAAGCCTTACTGTAGTAATCTTTCATTGTAAGTGCCATTTCGAGATGCGATATCTACTTAAAAACGGTAATTTCTTTACTTTTTTAACTAAGATAAAACAACAACTGCTTCAAAAGTCTACCTACAAGACGAGATTGGATTTGGCAGTACAAATATCATTGAAGGCGACCACAGGTATTAACCAGGATGACATGACTTTCTCAATTGATAGTTTAGTAAAACGCGTATTAACAATACTCGAGTACCAACCCAAAGATACTTTGGAGATGGACATGGTTCTTTTCAAGGCTGAGTCATGTAGTGACGAATTCTTGAAAGGACTTTCCTCTTACGACTATAATCTCTCAACGGTAAGTATCATCTTTACAGAATGTGCCTTTAAAAATGAATGAAGTAAAGAGAAGGAAATGGTATAAGATATTTTTAAAACAAATGGCAGATTACGGAACAATAGCAAATGTTATAATCTGACCAGTGCGGACCTTTCTATTACTTCAAAAACTCTGAATACGTTCGTTATTTGTAGGCTCCAGGTACATGGGTCATTCATTAAAAGAATACATTAAGTTCTTAGAAACTATTTTACAAGAGATGAAAGCCTAGGTTTTTCCTGTTATTGAGTTCTGCAATACCAACGAGTAACTTTGCGGGGAGATTCTTCATAATATAAGTGGCATCTGGTTTCTGTGGGAATGGCCAGTGCTCTACAGGAACAATCCAAGATATCACCTTGAACTAATAACAGATTATAGTCCAAATGTTTCTCTTCTTAAACTTGATATTGCTTTGTCGTAACTCCTGTTAAAGGTTTCCCTAAAATAGCCGAACAATATGTTACATTATCAGATATGAGTTTCACCGGAACTTTTAAATTCTTTCCAAATCAGCAATATATTGCATTTGACCCTGATGAAACATTTCATATTTATTATCCTTTTATTTGTATATTACAGTTATAAATGTCCATAATCAAGGGCAAAATTCTAGCCACTAACAATGAATGTGGTAAGGTAACTGAGGTCCTCAATAGTATCCTAAGGTTAACAAGGGAAAAAAAAGCATATCTGCTTTTCACTCGTTAACTACTATAAGTGAACTTGTGTAACATCCCATGTTTGCAGATACTGCAATAAATTACCAGCACTTGACAGATTGATCCTCTATACATTTAACCCCACGTTACTGTTTAAAAGTACAGTCACCTCCACCCAAGTAGTTTGTTGAAGGACAAAACCGAAAAGATCTCAATCCACAAGAAATTATGTGTGCTGGCAAGAACAAAATAAAGTTTTGTAAATGGTGCGAGTGGACACGATAATAAATATAAAATTAATTCGCCCATATTGAAATCATGTGAAGTATGCTAGAAGAGCATTTAACGAGAATTAAAAACTTTCAGAGCTTGCCACGTGACCATTTGACCTTCTTGGGGACAATTAGGTGCTGGTTTGGCATTATAAATCTGTGTACTGAACAGGCTAGCCTGCGTGAACCACTATTGTTCCCTAATAAAAATCCAAGTGGTTGATTGATCTAGTTGCTTAGGAACCCTACTGCAGTGCAGTATCAGTATTTTACCAAGTGTCGTTAAGAAAATGAGCAAAATATAAAAGTTTAGCAGTAGAACATACATGCGTACTGTATAATACTACTACTGCCTGTATATATGCTGTGTACGCATGTCAAATGCACTGTAGGTGTAGTATTATTTTTACTGTATGGACGGGCACTTATTATTGATTCCCGGCTTTTCGAATTTTTGGATTAATACTTGCACGAAATTATGGATAACTATTACTCAAGTTGTTTGGTATTGTCTCCTTCCACAAAACTTAGTCAGGCTGTTCTGTTTTTCTTAGTTGTATACTTACGCTCGTAACGTTATTCCCAACGTTGCAGTGTAAGAGCGTATGCAATTCCCTGTAATAGAAACGCTTGATATTGGTGGAACACGGCTTCCACTGTGTTACTTCAGCTTCGTTAATGTTAATAATTTCAGTCGTATCTAGTAGAATTTTTCTACTCTGCCAACCAAGAAAATTTGAAAATAGAATCGTTTAGCTTAAGTTGCAATGTTTTAGGCACTGGCGCCGGCACGGGGGGGGGGGGCATGGGGCGCGTTCCCCCTATGGATTTCATTGTTTTTGAAAATTTTAAAATGATCCCAAAAGGCGTTTAAGCTATAGATTTCTATAGGCAGGGGCGTAGCGAAGGTGTTTTCTTAAGGGGGGGAGGGAGTGTAGAGACTATGTTTTGCCGCCAAATCTGGTAATGCGTAGGGCGAAAACGAGCTTTAGCGGGTGGGGTCCAGGGGCCCGCCTTAGGCCCCATGGTGGGGTCTAGGGGCAAAACCCCGTGGGAGGGTGGCAGGGGGAGAAGCCCCAGGAAACTCTGAGGAAGTATATCTCGGGGTGAAAAGTTAAGTCTCAGGATGGATATATTTTTGTTCATAATGCATCATCAAATGCAAAGATTCCCGATAATTTTGATGTATTAGGCTATTCCTCTCGTCAAGCCGCTATAGTTTTAAGCGGGTTGGATCCAGAGGTCCGCCAGTGTTTCAGCTAGGACGTTTTCTCAATGCCACATTTACTGATCTATGGCCTGGGGAGGGGTCTAAGAGGAGGGGATGTTTCCCTCCCATTTGGAAATTTTTGGAATATGAAAGGTGCCTAGATTGCAAATGGTGCAATATTTGAGTGGATTTCTGCCCTAATGAGGAACCTCAAACTTTACCCCCGGGTAGAATTTGCTTGTCAGATTTTTATTGTGCGACATTTGTCGCCGTTTATGCGACATTGTCGCACAAATAGGGGCTGGCTAAAGCATAATCTCTGGGTAAAAAATCAAGTCTCATGCAGGATAGGTATGTTTTGGTTCATAATACATTATCCAATGAAAAGATTCCGGATAATTTTAATGTGTTAGGCTATTCGTCCCGTCATGCCACTTTACTTGAGGAGCTGGACCTGTCGTTCAGAATTGGAACACTACGCGTTCAGCATTTGAACACTAGACGCGTCAGGTGTTCAAATACGGTAAGTGTTCAAATAGGCGTCCGGCTTTCAAAAAGGGAGAAAAAGTGTTCAGAATCTTAACACAAGCGTTCAAAATATGCTTTGAACGCCAGGACGGGTTCTGTATCTGTTTCATTTTGGTGTTCAAAAGTTAAAAGCCTGAGACTGCAGTGAAGGTAAGACACGCGCGGCAAGCATTATTTTTTTTCCAGTATGTTTGTGGGTAAACCGGATCCTCGGGAGTTTGCAAAATGTGTTTGAAGTCAAGGTTAGGGTTTAGAAAACGAGCTAAGGATGCCTACTCCATGGGTGATAGGGTGCTGCTCCCCCATGGTGATGAAAAAAGTGAGGAATAATGTGCAGAAGTGGTTTTTCAAGAATGTCATATGACCCGAAATAGTGCGCCTATATGGAAGCCTTTAATTCCCTTCAGGGGTGGCGCCAGGATTTGCCCGACAGGGGGGCCAACAACCCAAAACCTCAACGAGGCCGATAGAGTGCCGAAACGATGTTTGAAGAGAAAATTTGAAAAGATTGGGCTTTTACCATGGAAAATTTGAAAAAAGTTGGGTTTTTAGAGAAGAAAATTGGAAAATTTGAGGGTTTTATTGAAGAATTTGCCCTACTTTAGACCAAAATTAAGTGAATCGTCGGGGCGACTGGGCGTTGTCGGGGACTACATATTTTGTCGTATACATAACAGCTCCCCGACGAAATCGGAAAATTTCCCCGACGGGGGGCAGCCTTTCCCGACGGGGGGCATGGCAACCCTGCCCCCACCTGGCGCCACCACTGATTCCCTTTCTTTCTCCGAGTTGCAGACGGACTCAGTCACTCATCCAATTACACCGACGGCCGTTGATACGGCCGTATACGGCCGTCACATGCACAATCAATTTGCCGACGGGCCTTCAACTTGAATGGGCCATTAGATGAAGAGCTGAAAATCGAAATAGCCGATAACAGACTAGCCACGCGCTCCCGTTCTCTCTTTCTCTTTTTCCTTTCATTCTCCGTCTTCCTTTTTACTCCCTCCTTTCCTTTCCCTTCTCTCTTTTTTCCCTCCTTTCCTCTTTTCCTCTTCTTTTCCTTTCCCTCTCCCCTTTTTGCCGACAGACCGAAAATTTGCCGACGGCGACCAAATATGGGGGTGACACCCCCCACACCCCGCTCGCTACGGCCCTGTCTATAGGGGGTAGGGTGAGGTGTGCTTTCGACCGAGTGATGGATCTATTGTAATCATTTTCTATAACAAATGTTTCTCAAACTATCAGTCGGAATTATCGCAAATCCTTCGCAAACTATCAAAATTTTCGCACGCTCCGCGCGCTTCAAACGTTACCTCAGTATTGTCTTTATTATTAATAATTTCCGATAGTAACTCCCGCAGAAGCACAGCAACAAAAGTTGAAGGCTGTTTACGAATTCTCAGGTAATAGACTGGCTTTATGATTGGCAAATAGGTTTGTTGGGGAATTGAAAGTGTCTCGATGCAGAGTATGAATGCAGGTTTTGTCATGGTTATCTTATTTAATGACAAATTTCGGCGGGCTTCGCGCGCATTCGTCACGGTTTTCACTCCATCTCATGACCATTATTAAGGTTATTATACATGCACTTATTCTGATCACAACACTTTTCCGAAAAACAGAGGTACATCTCCAACCTCTGTAGGGGCCTGTGGGATCTTTCAATCTAATTTGTAGCATGATGTGGAAGGTTGAAAGTACGTATTTGCCGTTGTACATTTTTCAAAAAATTTTTACCGAGCGCTTCGCGCGCAGCTATTACCGTTATAGATGGTGATTGTTAATACACTTACGACAAAAAACATTCTGAAACGTGCTTTTGCTTTACCTATCAGGGAGGTCTAATATCACCTCCCTGCACCTATACTCTCCCTCTCATATCCCATTGCTAGAAGCTGCTCGTCTGGATTTTCGTTCAAACTTAGTAAAAATACGATAGTTGTAAAGTGCTTGGCATCATACTCCATAGTATCATTTGGATGTCAGGTAATAATCATCATGTCAGTGCCCACTTTTATATAATTAATCCAGGGCTTCCTGGAGGCACTACACCGGTGTCTGACAGCCTTAGACTTAGATATCCTTTTATAATGCACGATAGAGCAAAGGAAAATTTCCGTAATAGTTCAAGAATGTTTCTGTGGACTCCACGCATGTATTTTTATGTAAAAACTTTCCCCGAATAGAAGGCATTTAAGTAGCCAGTGGGGGGCTTTAGGAGGTTTGTTGACAACATACCCTTCTCTTAGACAACATACTCTCCTCTTTCACCTAACCAAAAGTAGAATTCACTAAATTATGGATATTTTCCAGCCATATATGATCCGTTCTAAAAATATCCCAAAGATAGCACCATTTTGCATCTAGGCAACCTTAAATTAACAAAAATTTCTCAAAGGGGAGGGAGACACCACCTCCTTTTAGACCCCTCCCCCAGGATGGCACCTTTATGTAGTCACAAGAAGGTTTCCACACTGTTGTATGCAGGGGCGCACAAAAAGTTCCAATTTACGCAGACTGAAGTGGGCTGAGGTGGCATTGCGACGTCATCTCTTCTCCCCACCCCCCCATCACCAAATCCTGCCGGCGCCACTGGTATTAGGTAACTTAAATTCGTCACTATGGCAAATATAAACTTAACTCCTGCATGCTAGGCTATGTGCTGCAGAGTTAGTTACAGTAAGTCTAGGTCGCCCTGATCGCCTGACTAGTAACTTAGTGCTTGAGAACGAGCAGAAATTCCAGCTTGCATTCATGCTAGCGGTGTCTTCTTGCGATGTACTGGATCGAATTTCTGGACAGGCACTGTGTTCAAATGAGTAATTCTTATGACGGATGACGTTCAAACACGACCGTCAAGAATGATATCTTACTCTTTTAGAAGTTAGTGTAGGTTCTGCCAAACCGTATTCAGCCCTAAAGTTTGAGATGAAACAGTACCGGAGAAGCACGATACTATTGTACTACTACTGCTTGTCAACAAATCTATGCTGTGCGACTGGGCTGAGTGGGACGACATTACCGTCAATGACGTCATTCTGAGGAAACAACAAAGTGTTGTTTTCACATTTGGGGTTCACATGAAATTCACAGGGACTAAAAGGAGCATTCATATAGCGCTTTTGTGGTAATTATGAATCGATTATAATTCGGAAAACTATCATTTCACAATCTACTAAATATATGCAGCCGAGAAGCAAAAAATACCATTGTCACTATGCTCACTTCAAGGAAGTGCCAAGCGTCCTTCCGTCATCCACATAAGTAAGCCGCGGCAGTCTAGAGATGACATTAATAGCACTTGCCATAATTAAAATGAAAAGTTCATTACGCATTCAAATAATTAGTAGTGTTTACAGACTTTAGATTTACAATTCGTTGTCTTCAGGTAAGATTACTGAATTCCAGAGCAACAAGTTTACTAAAACTGCAAATGATCCCTGCAAACGTCACCACCTAGAGAGTTGTTTCAAAAACATACTAAACAAGCATACAAAAAACTCAAAACCTAAAAGCAGTTAAATCCTATTGCAGAAAAACAGCTTAATTGCAAACCCCAAGTTCTCATAAAGTTCATATCTTAGTAAAAGACAGGCCATTTTAAACCTTATTTATCAGACATGTTTGTCTATAGATCTAAACTCTTTGGCGTTCCGTTCATGAAAACAATAAAACCCAAAGGAAGGATTCCCAACATATAAATAGAATACGCTACTTACTAAGTATGTTTGAAGCCCTCAAGTTGTCGTCTAGTTGTGGACCTACGGAACGTTAGGCACCATAGTAGAGAAATCGTCTGAATTGATATTTGTCCAAGGTATTCCTTTCCACTTATGTTATTCTTTATTTTCTTATTTCATAATTTTCCGATGTAAAACTGTTCCGTGTTTCTGAAACGCAAAGTAAATGTTCAGTGAAGTATGTCGAAATTACAAGAAGCTGTACTAAAAGTTGCTTTATGAGCATTTTCTATCACCAAACTCGTCATATGCGGTCCCATCAGATTCACCAAATTTCAGTTTTTGATAAGATAGTCGCTCCAGCAGGGGACTCCTAAAACGCCGTTGCAAATCAATCTCTCTGCCTTGAATGTTTCTCTAAACTCTGTATGTTTCTTGCAAAGGATTTTTACCTCATATCAGCAAACTATATTTACTTAACTTAAAGCCTCCTATTGCGTTAAACTGTCTACTATAAACTATCCATAAACTCTAGCGACTCTTCTCTATTTGTTTTACAGATGTAAAACGTTAACCTTTGCACTTTGTTTCCAAGATGAGTTCTTTTAACATCTTTAATTGTGCAGGCACAGGTTGCAAGCTCACCAATAGTTGCTCTTTCACAACTGTTCCTTATATTCTATTTGTCTAGATTCACAAGGCGTCGAGTTAAAAGTATCAGGTCACATAAAACTTTGATAGTAAGCCCGAAGTGTCCTTGATCTCTCATATTGCCATGATAAGTTTTGATATCAGAGTCAGAAGCTGACAAAGAGAGCTTTCATGTTGTATTCTTTCAATCATACCATAAGATACTTATCTCTATCCGACTATGTAGCTAGCGAAGGCAGGCGCGTAGCTACGGGGGGGGGGGGACCTGTGTGGCCTGGGCTCCCCAGATGTTTGCTAGGCCCCCTCAGAAATTGTGTGTGTCCTAACAAAATTTGCAGGAATTAAGGACGGCGATCAATGCCGTGACCTCCCATTTCATACCTAGCCCCCCCCCCCTCCAAAATTCATCCTATCTACGCCCCTGGGCGAAGGTAGGATTAGGTGTTAACAAACAGTCATTTAAATCAGTGCAGTATCTGGTGCTGTGGTAAACCCTGTGAACCACTAATCAAACCACTATCGTAATCCCTAAATAAATATAATACTTAAAATAATGACAAGGATCTTTAAGTGAGACTGATGAGAAATCAGTTGCTTTGTTAAAAGGCTTTTCGTCTTCCTAAATCTTTCCTCGGATATTGGAGAAAGACAATCAGGTTGCCCCTCCTTCCTCACCATTGAGATGCAAACTAAATATTTCAAATTTTTCCTACTAAAACTAGATCCCTGATCAATACATTATGCTTAAAATGGCTCAAATTTCTCCTTCCCCTTGTATCTCTGTGAAATTCGTAAATTGTAAGCGTGTTCACAGAATATACACTACACTGAACAATAATGCACATGTCACAACTTACTATTTTAATACATAAGAACTAATGGAAACAAAAACTCGCACAATAACTCGCATGTGTGTAGTCAAAGACTGAGGTGCACTGCAGACTACCACCACTACATTGTTTTATCGGCCGGGAAATATCGCTTACCAAGAAGCATCCTTTGTTAACTTTCTGCCTCTAAGACTTACCTCCTATTACGCATAGCAATTGACGACTAGTATGAAAAATAGAATAGTCATCATCACTACGCGTCGGCGCATGTTCTGCAGATATTTGTTTTCTTGTTGTGGTTCAGTTTTGCCATTTTCACTAGCAAATACATTCGGAAAGGCCCAATCCCTACCATTGACACGCGATTAAATAGAAGAGACATAATAATTGAAAATTAATATATTGGCGAATATTCGTCAATGCAAGATATGTGATCAGTTCAAAGACCTTCATGAGAACGACTTCCTTTGGAGTGCTTCTCGCACCATACAGGTCACTAATATTCAAGAGAAATCGCCACAAAATCCTCGAGGAAGCCAGTGAATAGCCTACAAGTCCTGCTAAGGAAGGTTTAGTAAATTCAGCTTTCCAGCAAGAATTACGTTTGATATATTTTTCCATATGAGAATTGCTGTACATGAGAAGTGGTCTTCTAGTCTTCAGTATAAACCCCTATTAAACATCAAATGAAAATGTCTTGTTCAGGCAATGCGTTAAAAGGTAATCAAGGTATCTTAGGCCACAATACTTCTTTGAGACACAACAGGCTACCCTTTTGGACCACACTTATATCTTCCCAAGGAGACAATCTTACCCGGATTGGGGGATTGGGCTGAAACTGGGTATTCATTAGGGCCAAAGTCGGCTCTATTGTGATTTTTAGAGATTATTGGTCCCAATCGGGCCCAGTACTGGCTGTTCTCGGATTAACATACAGACCCAGTTCGGCAGGCTACTCGAGTTGTTGTCAGAGTAGAGCTGTGATGGACATTTGGTTCATTTTTTCAGAGTAGTCTGGGTTTGTCAGCAGTGTGGTTTGAGATGAGCTCTATTTCGGGAATCACTAGGTTTTCTGATTGCTTTTTACAGGTTTTTTTTTTAAATTAATTAACCATGACCAGTGACTGACCATTACTGTAAGAACACCTACCTTGGACCGAGAAATGAAGATGAGCAGCAAATCAAAATGCAGATTAATTCGGTATACCTTGTTGTATTTTGTTTACTGTCTCATGTCAAATGAGGTATTTAATCAAATCATACGGGTGCCAAAATGTAATTTTAGACATATTTGAGGACTTTCCGTATTCAACAAAGCCAGTTTAATGAGAGACAGATGTCAACTAAATTTCATGACTAACTTCAATGAGTCGAATGTATACATTATTTCTCCTAAAAAATTATAGAATAAGTAGTTAAGTACATTAACAGATGAGATGCATGCGGAGCTGCCGACAGCCGACCCGGGCCCCGGTACAAAATTTCAGTGCGGGTCCCTTCTCACCAAAGTAAGTGTGGTGTTCACGAGGAAATAATTCGATATGATATGATATATTTTATGACCAATTTTCCCGGGCCCCGGGACATTTGTCCCCCTCCCCCCCCCGTCGGCGGCCCTGGATGCATGTTAACATTATAGCAGTCCTTTCTTTTTTTGAATTTATTATCGAAAAAAGACGTATATTTTGAATAGTTTTTGTATCCTGCATAATGGTGTTGAAAACAAAACGCCTCCCGAAAGATAAGTTATTTAGGTATCTGTTTTTATCATACCAGTAATTCGATTTATGGCAATTCAGTATGGACTACTCAATTACAGTCAAATTTGTGTCTAGTTTTCATCTTGATGATACAGCTTATAGCTTGCCACAAAACGTATACATACAACAAAATATTTTACTAGCCCCCCCCCCCTCCACCAAAACCCCAGGTGAAAAATACGTTTTACGTTTGAACTGTACGTTGAAAATAAATTTCATTTCTTCAACTCACTTATATCAAGCCTATTCAGTTGCTGAGATGAAAACTCTTGCAAGTTTTTCCTTTAATTTGAATTTGCATACAATTGCTTGCGCAACAGTATGTAATGCCCTTCTTGTGCTACTCAATTTGGCTGCATGTAAAATTCGGGTTTGCAACAACAAAATCTTCAGTACTTTTCTTCTTGCAAAGCATTTTGTAAGGAGAGGGCTTTATATGAAGAATGTTCACTGTATTATTCATAACCGCTCACACGGTGACGTGGCTTTTGGAAGAATAGTTACAAGGATAATAGAATAAAAGAAGAACAAGAAAAAAACGGCATAAAGAGATTGCTATCTGCGTGGTACAAAGTGATAACTATTATCAATTAAAATAATTATAATTGTTAACACTAACATTTTATTTCCAAGCACAGGTCTGTCTAATGAAGATAGAATACTGTTTTTTAGTTTCTTTTTTAATGTATATTATATATGCTAATTACGGTACACTTAAAAATACTAAAATACACAACGCCGACATAAGTTGCCATGAATGACTTATTACCAAATACTTATCTATGTGTTTAACACTGCCATTGAAAACTTTTCCCAGGCATATAGTATGATGGATTAAAATTATTTAAATCAAGTTCACTTCTTGCTACCATGTGTTCCTTCCATTGTGGTAATGAAATGTTCAATTTTATCTCTTGTAAAACGCAACTTACGTTGGTCGTGTTATATTCACTTAAAGGTTTGGTGACATGAAAATGACATACTTGGATGTTCTTTTGTAACAAACATTGACATCCCCCAAAATAGCCGCAATTTCTATCACAATCCATCCAAAGTGACCATTTTATAAGGTAATTCTACTTCACTCTTGTATCATAAATAAACATGGGCTAAATATGCAAATTCGTGACGTTGAAAAATTGACATACCAAATATGGTTAACGTTACCCTTTTTTTTCAAGCTACATTTCTAGGACAATTGTTGAATTGTTATCCCCTGAGAGATTTATCGTGGAAGTTAAAATTGTTTCCTTGAAAACTAATTATATCATTCACCAAACTGAAAACTATTTGATCAGTAATTAAGGGATAATTTATATAGGGTTAACAAAATAAATCTTAACACTGTGCCGCACTCCGGATCATTATTTTACATAGGCAATAAGTCACTTCAGAAACCATCACCTCTGTAGAGAGGTATTTCTTGAGAACGGTACAAAATATTAAAATGATCCTAACGGATCTTTTCTTGGTCGATTTCATACTTTAACTGCCAAGTAAAAATAGCATTTCGATGGCATGTCAACATAACTTTAAGCGCAGTTATCAGGTTACAAGCAAAATATTTGGTAGAAGATGTTGCTTGTTAGTTATTCTTGTAGCTAAAAATAAAGAAAATAGACCTTTGAACTTCCAAAATGTACGTTGAAATCAAACAATTTAAAAACAAGACAAGCAAAAGCTCACGAAAACGGAAAGCGTTTTTTTT